>QGMF01000013.1:0-119854 GCA_007821475.1 Lachnellula arida | reverse complement strand
GACGTCCCGCTTGGCAGCGAGGCAGAGAAGTACGTCCTGCTGACGGTGCAGCCGCGGGTCGCGGCGGGGAGTCTGGAGATGGTGGAGTTGCCTGCTGGCATGGTGGATGATGGGACGTTTGTGGGGAGTGCGGCGAAGGAGATTAAGGAGGAGTTGGGGCTGGATATAGCGGAGGACGAGCTGGTTAACCTTACGGAACTTGCTATTCCTCGTTCGGGGGATGAGGGGTTGCCGAGAGCTATGTATCCTAGTGCTGGGGGCTGCGACGAATGCATACCGCTGTTTCTGCACGAGAAGAGGGTGCCGAGGGCTACGTTGAGTGAGTGGACGGGACGGTTGACGGGGTTGAGGGATGAGGGGGAGAAGATTACGTTGAAGCTGGTTAGGAGGGAGGATTTGTGGTGGCAGGGGGCGAGGGATGCAAAGGCGTTGGGGGCGTTGGCTCTTTGGGAAGGCCTGAAACGTAATGGCAAATTATAGATGAAACATGAATGAAAGACCGTTGATCCATAACTCATAATCTCCCATCGTCGAGAGAAATTATGTTGTCTTTTTGCACCCTAGAAACGCCTACAGCTTCCACTGCCTAGCAATCTCAATCCCCTCAGCCAACGTCCCAACCCTCGCATCAATCACATACCCCTCCTTCACCCACTTCCCACAAGCCCCCCAAAGCTCCTTCAACGGCAGCGTAAACACCTCGATAAACTCATTCTCCTCCAACTCCGGTTTCAAATCCTGGTTTCTAGAATCATTCATATCAATCGTGACGTGAATCATCTTTAGATTCGTATTGCAGAATCCAGGATCTATTTCCCCCAAAAACAACACAAAAAGTCAATAAGAAAGGAATATGTACGGGCAGGCTTGAAATTTTATATGAAGGGTAAAGAGGACCAGGACGCACCATTAAACATCACAGGGCTACTCTCACTCACAACCCCCACATACCCCGTCTCCTCCTTCAGCTCGCGCACAGCAGCTTGCTCGGCGCTCTCCCCTGCATCCACGAGCCCGGCTGGGACTTCGATGACTATTTTGTCGAGGGGCGGTCTATATTGTTTCTGCAAGACAATTTCAGGTCCTATTTATTCATGTATCATTAGTTGATATTTAACTCTGATTCTATAAAAATCGGAAAGTGGAAAGTGGAAAGTGGAAAGAGGAAAGAGAGGAAGGAGGGAATTTACCGGTAGCTTTTTCAAGAATGGCAACGATGCCTACACCGTCGATATCGGAGCCCTGAGGTCGGGTTCTGCGTTCAGCGTGCTCCCATGTCCGTTCTTTGCCCAGGGGATCGGTGTATGTTGTTCTGATTAAGGGGTGCGTTAGCTGGTTTTGCTGAGGGAAAAGATACATTGAGGAGGAGAGGGAAGTTACAGGATAAGCTTCGTCCATTTTGCTTGCTCTTCTTTCTGTGAAGTGGGGTATTATAAGCTGACTTGATGTGAGGAGATGGGATGGGAATGGAGTGGCTAACGAGAGGCTCAGTCTTTAGGACTTTGGCGTCTTTGGCTGACATTGTGAGGTGAGAGAGTTGGGTTGGGAATTTGAGGGGTCAGGTAGGGCGAGTTGGAGAATTTGGGAGAAATGTGTAAGGGAAGACGTGAAGCGCGTTTGCTTCAATTACGTCACGCGTGAGGCATCCACGTGACCCGCGATATGGAGGGTTTAGTTCTCATATCTTTGGGCTCACTATTTGACAAGTTGTGGGTTATGCAAGAGATCTGGAGAAAGAGGGAAGAAACTACCCCCTACTCAAACTGGGAATCGAGTGATGGCGGCCATACTTGCCCTCTAAAACTCAATTGACTTGATATTCACGTTCTGTTTCTCCTGTGAGTCCACAATGGCCAGAAATAACAGCTGTCCATTATTGTACGGAGTAGAGGGCCAGTGACTAAAGTCACGATATGATACTTCAGAGCGCAGGAAGAATCAACAATTCACTCCTCCAATGCCCAGAAATGAAGCCTCAAGCCGACACCGAACCATTTCTCTCGATCAGATTGAAATTCTCAAATCACTTGGTCTCCATCCCTCCTTCAACAGCACCGTCATCTCCTACTGAAATTGCGAAAAACCTAGCACCCTTTGTCTTGCTCGGGTTCTTCCAAGAATGCCAGCAGGCTCTTTGCACAACCACCTCCCCCGCCTTCACCAAGCGCGTCTCCCCTCCGTCGAGTGTCAACTCCAGCTCCCCTTCCAAAACCACAATATGGTCCAAAGTCTTAGTGCGGTGCATAAACCCTGGTTCGCCAGTTGGGTTTGGTCCAAAGTCTAGCATGACGGACGCGAGGGCTCCAGCAGGGGGAAAACTCCTCACGGGCGCTTCAGCCGGCGCTGTTTGGTGGTATTTCAAATCGGTGTTCTCGGCAATAGAGAAGCTGGGAGGCGCGGAATAGATGTAGGTCACCTGGCTGGTTGGCCCGATTGGTTGAGCAGGAGGAGAAGCTACATCTTCAAAGGTAGATGTTCCACTGGGGGAGTTCTTGGTGACACTGTAGATAGTAGGCAGAAATGTGGATGTTGATGAGGCCATGGTGAGTTTGTGATAGAGCTGAGACTTTTGAGATGGAAAGCGAATTGGCAAGATCTTTTAACAGTAACGAGAGAAGAGCTTTATACTCAGACATTAAATATCCCCTCGTGGTTTGGCGTGGTTTGACGGGGTACTCATGCTCCGGACTCCGAGGTCCATTTTCAATGCCCGAGACCATAGGTATCAGTACTGTAATCCTCTGCCCTGCCTGTACGGAGTAGTACCACACCAAGCTCAGGGGGACACGATTAGGTACAGGCCAGACCTTTACAAGTAAACATTTCGTTATCTTATTCGAGGTTGCCAATCCTATTCGCCAATGACATATGTACACCCTTGGTCTCCCATCCAAACCTCATGAATGCGACCTGCATCGACATCGATCCTATCGCCAACAGTGTACGTTTTCTTATCGGCGTCCTTTTCTTTGGGATATGTGATGGTCAATTGCCCTTTAAGTATCAAATGCGTCGTGAGGCCACGATGAGAGTGAGGATTGTAATGGGCATTTCTGTGGCAAAAGTGTCAGTCGTGCCAGGCCTGCCTGGGATCCTACCGACTTACGGTCCATCTGTCCAGGTAAAAACATGAGGGAATCCCCAAGATCGTACCTCTTTCTCGTACTCGAGCTGGGACTTGGCTGCCATGCTGGGTTGGTTCAGTCCCTTTGTATGATGCAGTTGTAGGAGAGATGGGAAAGGTCACAACGCATTCGCGACGACTTCAACTGCCGCCGGCACAAGCTCGGGAGATATACTTCAGCCAACAAGAAAATACCTACGCTTCTCTACCTCTTTCTCCTTTCTCTACACCTCTCTCCTCTCTCTAACAGTCTCCCAAAACTGCTCGTATGATCATATCATGGCCCACATCTGACATGCTTGCCTACCTACCTACTGTAGCTGGAGAGGAGGGAGATGGAGAGTCTAGGTACAGTACAGTCCCTACGTTCCACGTCGGTCAACCTATTTCCAGCCCCCAAGCACCGCTTGTCAGATCCCAGAAACAAGCTGAAAGCTTCCTTGCTCTACGTTTATAATCAGCCATCCAATCCTCGAGAATCACCCCTTTTCCCCTTCTTCATGACGCTTTCTTCTTGTCATAGACTGCTTTCTTTCCACCCCTTATGAATCCGGACTCGAATTATCTCAAAGGCAAGTACAAGTCCAACCGGTGACGGTGCCGGCAAACCACGTCAGCAAAGGCTTGACAGGGCCGAGGAACAGGAATCATCAGCAGTCGGACACCAATGAAGCACACATTGTCTCTTCTTCTACTCTATTCACCTGGAGTGATTGAGCGCATGAATCACTGACGTTTGATTTCTAGTCATTTAAGACTGAACCGTGCACGCAATGCCTCTCCTCGCTCCCTCTGGCAAGCAGTTCAGCCTCCACAAGCTCATGGCCATGTCAACAATGCTCTCCCCAACTCATAACGGCGCGCATTTACGCCCCCTAGTGCAGGCCGGTGGAGGAGACGCCGCTTCTGATGTCCCTCAACACCAGCTCTATCTCTCCCACGGCATACAGGAACATCTGCGGCAGGTCTATGAAACACTCTGCAAACCCCAAACACGCCTGCCTAAAGAAAAGTTTGCAGAATGGCTTACCGCCGTACAATTTCAGCCAATCGAACTTCTTGACAAAGACGAATACAAGTTCGAGGAATTCTTGGAGACTGTCTATTATAATGGAGCATTCGAAGCTGTCAGTAAACCGCAAGAGAAGGACCTCAGCAAACCGATCAGCAATTACTACATCAGCAGCAGTCACAACACATATCTCATGGGAAACCAGCTGTCTTCGAAAAGTTCTACAGAAGCATACAGAAATGTAAGCTGCCCATGGCTTCCTGATCAAGACCCAAGCTTACATGGTTAGGTCCTCATTCGCGAATGTCGCTGTATCGAGATTGATGTGCACAACGGAGAGCCTGCCGATTCATCCCGGTCCGTGTCCGTATCTCCCTCCAACTTCGAATCAAACCACAAACGCCACTTATCCGGAAGTACGCTGTCCAGTCGAGCTGCCGCAGCGTTGGAGAAAGCGGAGGAAAAGTACGATGAAACAAAGTCCAAGATCATGAGCAAAAGCAAGCATTTTGGGAAGGACAAGGACATTGCTGAGACTGAAGAACGGGGAAGAACAACAACGCGAGATACTTTGACCATTGAGAATCCTCACGAAAGACCAGCATCCCTCAGATCTTTGAGGAATGGGGAGCCCCTTGTCCTACACGGCTGGACTCTGACTACGCCTGTCGGATTTAGAGCAGTGTGCCAATCCATCCGAGAAACTGCTTTTGAGAAGAGCCCCTATCCAATAATTGTAAGCTTGGAGGTTCATGCGGATCTAGAGCAACAGGAGATTATGGTGGATATAATGAAGGAGGAATGGAAGGGGTTGTTGATCGATGAGGCCAACGAAGCTTGTAATCCTGATGAGAGACTCCCAAAGCTGGAAGAGCTTCTCAACAAGATTCTTATAAAGGTGAAGAAGGCTGCTGCCGATAAGCCAGATCCAGTCAGTGGTGCTACTCTCGTGCCCAACCCTTCACAAAATGACGGGGATTCCGGCTCGGACGATGAGCGAAGCAGTACAAAGAAAAAGGTCAAAATCTGCGAGTCCCTCAGCAACCTGGGAATCTACACCCACAGCGAGCATTTCGTCAGCTTTGAGGCAAAGTCGGCCAAGCTTCCTCCACACGTCTTCTCCATTGGCGAAAGCCAAATCTTGGAACTCCATGAGAACAAGCAAGCGGAGATGTTTTTACACAATCGGGATTTCTTCATGCGTGCATACCCAGCAGGTTTTCGAATCGATTCTTCAAATCTAGATCCTTCCGGCTTCTGGCGGAAAGGGGTACAGATGGTCGCGCTGAACTGGCAGAAATTGGATGAGGGAATGATGCTCAACGAAGGGATGTTCACGGGCGAGCAGGGATGGGTGCTGAAGCCCCCGGGTTATCGCAGTGATCCTTCTGAGCATATTGAGTACAAGACATTGGATCTTAAGATCACGGTTTATGCGGGCCAACATGTTCCCATGCCACCCGGGCACGCTGAACACGGTTTTCATCCATACGTCAAATGCGAGCTGCACGTAGAAAAGCCAGCAGAGGGAGCAGGTGATGCCGTCGACAGTCGGGGAAAAGAAATGGAGTACAAGCAAAAAACTTCATATTGCAAAGGCGATCATCCGAATTTTGGAGGAGATGGGGTGGTGATGTCTTTTCCACAGATCACCTCGGTGGTGGAGCAATTAAGCTTCGTCAGGTACGTTGAGGTTGTGTTACACCATGTTCTATTATCGCGTCTTCCCCGTTGCCCCCTTTCTCTCACATACCCGTTTTATGGTCATACGGACATGGGGTTTTGTGTGCTACTTCCACACCGCTCTAAAACCCAACGGCTCGGTTCGAATAACCCCTCTTTCCATCTTTCCAAGTATCCGTTCAGCGACGTATGCGCTGTCGCGCAGCGCCGCGGCCCGGTGCGCGCGGGTGTTTGCTCTCCCCTCCTGATGATCCGGCTGGTCGAGCAAGTGCTGCCGTGTGACACATTCCATGGCCGTATCGTATTCCCCTTCTTCGTGTCACTGTGAACCACGTCTGCCTCTTCAAAGTACCATACGGCTGACGCTAACCTCGACCTGCTTTCCAGATTCAAAATCGAAGATGCCAAGTACGCAAAGGACGAGTTGGCCGCGTGGGCTTGTATCCGGCTCGATCGTCTGCAGCAAGGCTACCGGTTCTTGAACCTGCTTGACGCAAAGGGACATGCGACTGCGGGGCTTCTACTTGTTAAAATCGAGAAGTCGTTAAGGTAGAATAGAAAATGTTTGATGGAGGCATGGATGGCTGGGTTCGCACGGCGTGGATGGGATGACGGACTTGTTTGGGACATGAATAATGAGGATACCCATTGCTACTCGGCGTTTCTTGGAATGGTGCTCACAGATTGGCATGGAGTTAAATTATAGACTGGTGATGGAAAGGGCAATACACTATCTTGGCGGGTGCAAAACCAGCCAAAAGAATGGATTGATTATTCATAGCTATCAGAAAGCAAGAAGCAACCGTAATTTCACCCCTAATGAGCAATGAATTTTCCAAGTATTAGAACCTGCCACCAACCACCAACAACACTACGTCAAGTGACGTTTCTCCAGCCATGCTATGTCACGTCTCACAGATCGGTATAGCTGCAGCCAGCCGCCGCCACCGTCTTTTCTTCCGAGATTCTCGACGACATGCCATGACATGCCATGCCCACGCCGGTACAGTACCGGGCGTCTCGTGATTAACATGCTCCGTATGCGGACGGAAGGAAAAAGAACATGTATGCAGTGTGAGTGAGTGCGAGTGCGAGGAGTGGTTGCTGCTGTGCTGCTTGCAAGTTGTAATAACCAAATGCGGTATTCATGCTGCATTGGGACTGGATTGCAATTGCAATTGCAAAGGGGCATGTCATTTAGGTACGTACTACGAGTACGTACATACAAATACAGAGAAAGGGGATATAATCGTATGATTTCTCAGAGAGATCATGAGGTCTTCTAGCAAGGTACTGTACTGTACAAACGATATGATATGATAGCAAGGATTTGGGTACTGCTACTGCTACTGTAGCATTGTACTGTACTGTACTGTACACGGTACAAAGTACTATCGGTGGACTGACTGGATAGTGATGGTGCGACGATATATGAAAACAAGGCAGGTAAAGCGATCTGAATCTGAAGCTCTGGTGTTGCACAGAGATCGATCTAAACCCCTTTCCTGATCCCGAGCATATGGGTCGGCATATGCAGCCATGTTTAAGGCAGAGACACCACTTGCCTCACGGGAAAAATGCAAAAGAAAGAACAACACTAAATAATGCGCATATCTCTGCAAACATTTGGATACGAATGAATAGGCGCGTTTGCCGGTTGTGGCGCATTTGCCGACTCTCTGCGCCGCGGAGACTTTCCTTCGTCGGGACCAATCTGGAGTCTGAAATTCAGCCAGGCGAGGAAACTTGGGGTTGCCGTTCCGCAGTCCTGGGACGCGGCTGACAGGATTGGGCAGTAGTGGAAACACGAGCCCTAGCCGCTTCGTTTTCGATTCGAGGTCACTATCCACCTACTTTCATGTGATGTGGACTGACGTTCTTGTAAAGAGTACAAGGCTCCGTATATGCCAGACGGGTAGCGGCGTGGATATGACCGCCCTGGTCTGCGTCGCAAGCTTCTGTTAAGCACATTGTCTCAACGAATCCAGGCGATTGCATTGTGGCCTGATGTTCTTGAACTACCTGCGCGGATAACAACGCCTTTTTGGAAGTTCATGCCTCTGTAGATACCGCATCAGTACGGAGGTACTTTCTTTTGGAGAACGGTCTGAAATGACAATGTGATAGGTCGTAAAACATATTGCTTAGCTGAACTCTAAAATGCAAGCGCTCTGGAAACTGAATGCCGATCTGATAACCGAGTTCGGGGAGATTCTGAGAGAAGTGGATTCAAAGCTCCGATAGGGTAGAGAAAATGTGGCAGTAGCAAGCACCTGCAAATTAACTGATATCTGTATGCTTGATGGCCGCCACCATCTGGTTGATCAGATCTCACTTCCCCGACTGTTAAATTCCATGAGGTATCTGTCAGACTTCCAAGTTGAAGTCTCCCGGAACGTCTTTTCATGTTCTGTCCACTCGTTGCTGCGGCGCACTTGAAGTCAAAAAATATGGCCGCGTGGCCGTGTATGCAGTTTTGAAGAAGCAACGACAAGCTATAAATAACACGGTCCAAGCGCAGAAAGGAGAAAACCTAGAACCCAACATGCAGTTAAAGCAAAGTATATTTTGAATTGCTTCAAAGAACATGTCAGTCTTCGAAACAACATTGTGCTTGGCATTCCTCGGTATTTCACCCAAAGCCGCAGGAAACAGGCGATTGGAGATGAGACGAGTGCCACTTCGGTGGATGACGGAGGGCTGATTGAATAGAATTGAGGTACAGTTGTGTGGGATAGGATGCAATTCATGATATGATCAGTTCCATGTGGACAAGCTTGCAAGGGACATACTTTTGAGGCGATCCTTTCGGGGTATTGAGAGGGGTAGGTACACCACGTAGTTTGTGACACGTCAAAGCGTGAGTTTCGACTGCCGACCGGCAATTTGAACCTCAATAAACCAATTGGAGGAATTCCTGTATTGTCAAAATAGTCCGATCCTTGGAAAGTGTGTTACGGTTGTCTGCGTCCGGGACGGCAACCGGCAGCCATCCGGAATTGACATCTCTAAATGGCTCCACTCACAAGGTCTTCGGCGTGTTGACTTGATGGCCACCACTACCCGTTAGTATGTGTCAAAAGAGCTTTTCCGTGAAGTTGAGTTACATACTGAGAAGCCAATCATTATCAAGCCTCTGACCCGTGTAAAGAGCTTCGAAGTATCTCAGCGAGGCCTGCTAATAGTTTCATTGCGTGGTTGCGCTCAGACGGCAGCAGTCAGGCATTTAATCAAAACTCCTGGTCTTTTGTGTGCAGAGATCCGCAAACAAAACCACCTGAGCAATCTCCTTCGGCAACTGCAGGCGGTAATCGGCAAGAAGTATTATCATTTGCAGGCTCGAGGTGGCAAGTCTCCCGGAACCATTGTTGAAAAGGTATAAAGACGTCGCTCCCCTCTCAATGTAGCAGAAGCCTCATCTCCATCTCCTCCCATTCAATTCTCCAATATCAGAGAACTTTCTTCAATCCAAGTCTGACTTAACCTGTCAAGCTATTCACACCCACTTGAGTGTTCAACAAACATCCAATTCATCATCCAATTCGCAATCATGGTCTGCACATCATCTGCATGCGGTGCTCAGGGTCAAGGAAAGGCTCCGAACACGGTAGCTCGCAATGGCACACCGCCAACCAATTACCCCGCCGTGAAAAGCATTCCGGTAAGACAACAGGAAGAGTCACACAAAATCTGGATCTGAGAGCTAATAAATAAACAGATGACGGGAGTCAGATGTCCCACCTGCGCTGCCAATGGGCAAGAGAGTTGGGTTATCCCCGGACGAGCATGCGGCTATTGCGGAACAGGCTGCTAGATGCAGGTAATTGAGAACTTTCTCCATACAAAAGGGTTGAAAACTAATCGCAGATACAGGCAATTCGGCGTCAAAAGATCACATACATCAAATGCGTCTTTTTTGGAGCACAACCTTCAAGAATGTCCTGCGCTTTGGGTACTGTGTCAAATCTCATGAGATGTCAGACG
Source organism: Lachnellula arida (assembly GCA_007821475.1). Lineage (NCBI taxonomy): Eukaryota > Fungi > Ascomycota > Leotiomycetes > Helotiales > Lachnaceae > Lachnellula > Lachnellula arida. The sequence goes on along the minus strand of QGMF01000013.1, from coordinate 110,051 downwards.
TTGGAGACATAATTTCAACGGCAATTGGGTGTTTTTGGTCGTATGGTGTTGACATTTTGACGGCCTGGAAAAGCTGCTCAGTATACTTGGAGCTGTTAGCGATCCCTCAGTGGAATCAAGAAAATTCAAAAACTCACTCTTTTTGCTAGCTATTTTCGCTTGTCCACAAATTATGCTGTGTGATGATTTTCGTGCCTCCAGACATGCTACAGCTACATTTGAAGACGTGGCAGACACTCGATGAATCGACGATGATCGTACATTTTGGGCTCTAATGCAGATTTTACCACACTGGGCTTTCCGAGAAATGGAGAAAACGATATGACGTTTTTGCTCCAGAGTGGATCTGACTAAAGGCGAAAATTGACATAGTCTCGTACTACACGTCTCCAAATGATTCGAGTATGATCATGATCGTATCGTTTTCCAGGATGCCGATTTTGGCGCAAAAGGAAAAGGAAAGGAGAGAGGGAAGTGTCAACTTTGACAGCTTTGAACGATACGAGCCGGCTTTTATATTCTGTCAAGCCACGCAGCGAGAAAATAAGCCCTCGACGCGAGTACACTTTCTAGGAAAGTCGGTGTCTTAGCCTTGTGGCCTCGAGAGTAAGCCAGGTTGTGTATGGATCAACAGCGAAGCGTATAGATTAGTGTCCATCAAATCCAGTTGTCCTCAACCGGGGAGTTCCTGCACAGGCCGACGATATGCAAGAGGTGCGGTGCGGTAGCACAAGGCTGATGCAACGAGGGAGCTCAGTCATATGTACCGGTATCTGACAAGTCGCACCAAAGCTCCGTTCGGAGGCATCAAACCTCAACTACCGGCTGGTAAGTGTTGACACGTCTGTGTCTCGCCTGTCAAAGGAGGCGGAAAGCAGAGCTCACGGCACTTGAGGCCGAGAATGCCAAGGTACCGGTGGGACTACTGTCGTGTTAGCTAGGTAACGTGAGAAGGCAGGATAATTACAAGCGCATAGTAAATATATACCAGTCAAATGGATAGTTTCCATCGAGAGGATCAATTTTCGATAACAAGTTGTTGGTAGTGAGGAGAGGAGTTACCCCACGGATGTAAATAAACGGAATAATAGATGTTCCGGATCAATCGCCGCTAAACCTAAATGAGCTTGTTTGATATGCTTCGTAATAGGGCGAATCTGCTTACCATAATCACTTTGTAGTATCGTATATATATATAATTATGGTATCAACTCATCTGCATCTGGGGCGCCACGATCAATGCAAGCGCTGATTAGTCTTTGAACCAAACGTTTGGATTTCCAAAGGATCATCTACCACCATGGCACAGACAAATTCGTCCCCTCTTGCCTGTATTCCGTGTCGGCGGTCAGTCGAAACCCACTGTCCTGATCTATATGTATGAGTTACCTGACACAGGTCCTAGTCGGAAGATAAAGTGGTACGCCACTTCTATTCGAGGTACCGGTACCAAACACTGACGAATCGCGCGCAGCGACAAAATTATACCAGGCTGTACAGTTTGCTCGAAATCACTGGTTGAATGTGTTTATCCTGCTGGCCCTCTGAAGCCAGGGCCAAAACTTGGTGCGTCCAGACGTGAACTGACTCTCGCAGAACGCTAAATCCAACTGCAGGAACTCCAAGTCGCTCCAGGAAGCGGGCTCGGTCGGAATCTCTGGAAGATGACACTCCTGTTTCAAGAGACCGAAGCCCATACCAGGACCGACATGGGAGTGGCTCCCGTAAAGGCGACGCCTCACGGCCACTTCAAGGGCATCCATCGGCAATATATGAGATCTCCTCTATCTTACACCCCTCTCATGGCAACCGCCGCCAATGCCATGATGACCAATCCGATGATTACTCCAAACCGGCAACAGCCCCAAATCAAAGCTCCTGCAGCAATCCAGCTGTTTTCTCAGAGGCATGTGGCCTGCTTGGTGTTTCTGTTGATGCTGCTCATGAACTGTGAGTTCAAGTATCCCTTTTAAAATCACCGAGTACGAGTCATTAATGTTGAACTAGTATTGATATTTATATGTTTAATTTCTGCGCCTTCTCATTATTCCACCAACCATCATTCGCCACCAAAATACATCTCGTGTCATCGTCCCAAGCGTTGGCTGCACTTCTTGGATCGATGTTTATCTTTTCCGCACGATTCGCCAAGAAAACGCGCAGTTGTAGCAAGTCGTCACGTTTGGCCAGTTCGTTGTCTACTCTTACGCCAACACACTTCGAATGCGTTGCAATAGAACTACAGGAAAAGGTCTTGAAAGCATGTGGAGACGAACCTCCTCCACTGTTACTGCTCCAATCATTTATCCTAACTACATTCCAACATCTTGTTAGAGGTGTCCGGGGCATAGCGTGGCGTCACCTTGGAACATGTCTTCGACTTGCCTACGAACTTGATTTGCATTGCATTGACGCCTCCTCAGAGGACCCCGGATCGGGATATGACGCATCTAAATCGATTGAGGTTGAGGAGCGACGTCGTGCATGGTGGGCAATTTGGGAGATGGATACTTTTGCATCAATAATAAGACGCTCACCCACGGCAATAAACTGGCCCGACAATGAGACGTTTCTGCCGATCAAAGATGAACTTTGGTTCAATGGTACAAAACAGGCGAGCTGTTTCCTTGCTCCAAAGCCCATGAATCGCTGGAGAAATTTGCAAAAGAGTGGGAATGAAGCGTGCAAAGCCTGGTTTATTGTTGTCAACTCCTTGATGAGAGATGCACAGAACTTGTCTGATCCAAGAGGGCTATTCTCAGGTTCAAGACGGTGCTCGTCGAAATCTAACCTGGTGGTATCCGAAGATCTTTCAGTCATATCTAATTCATTACGCTGCTTAACAATTGCATTGCCAAACGACCTGCAATATCACGGCGAATACCTCACATTTGGCTCGGGCGATACTGGGCTATCTCGGCAATGGGATGGATCAAGACATGGCACTTATCTTATGATACAACTTACACATCTCATAATCGACCACTTTGAGGCTTTCCGGGCATGTTCGGGGGATTCTCGCATTAGCTTACATAGCAACCCCTCCCAGCGGCAGAATGGTTTGCTTGTACTGTCAGAGCAGCAAAGACAGGCCTTGGACCGTTTCGTATTAGCTGCAGATAAAGCGTTCACTATGGTCAGCCGATGTTCAGACGACCATGTGCAAGCCGTCAATCCATTTCTTGCCAGTTCGGTTTGGATCGCGGCAGCTGTTCAACTCGTCCAAAAGTACTTCGGACCCTCGAGTATGAATCTGGACCTTGTTGATTCCAAGTTTGAATTTCTGCGAATGAACTACAAGCAATACGTTGAATTCTGGGACACACCTTCTGTACTCGAGGAAAGGCTGGACTCTTTGGAACGGCAATTCAAGAAGCTGCACACACTTGAAAGAGGCGGGTCTTCGGCCTACGAGGAGAAACCAGCCCCCAAAAGACTTGATGAGAGCCTACCGCAGGCCCACGCCATCAGTCAACCCTTGCAGCCTATAGGCTCCCAAACTTCCGAGTTGCCACCGTCTAGTCTATCTACTTTTCAGCAATCATCCGAGCCAAACACCGAGCCAAAATCTCTTACTGCCGACACTTTCCTGACCGGAGACCAATTTTCCACCCCACCTCAACCGAACGTGAGAACGACATTTGAGGAGAGCATCGACTTCCCTTACGATGATGGAAGTCTCAACGATTTTGGCTTTGGGCTACAAGTAGAGGGCGAATTAGACTTCCCAAATTTCCTCAACACTCTCTTCTCCGGATCTTATGATCAAATATAGCAAAATGACAGCAGTGACTAGTAGCTAGAAACGATGTCATGTTAAAAGGCATATCTCATTGTTTGCAGCTATCATCAATCGCACATTACAGCACACATGTATTCTGCACTGATTATGGGCTCCTCGACATAAGATTGCTTTTTCCCCCGACTTCTATCAAATTAATCTGGCTGCTATTTCAAACGGTCAATCAATAGTTAAGCTGTAGTCCAGTATTATTCGTCTACCGATCGAAGTCACCGGTTTCTCTACTTATTTTGTATTCATTCCTTTTTGGAATGGCTCCTCCACTATATACCCAAGATTCCACAGCGCGTAGCTGGAATCACAACGTCGCCATCGGATTCTCATTCTACGCCACTGCGTCTGCGAGCGGCTCGTTTCTCTACGCACGCACTGAAATTTGCCTTGGTAGTGAAGATATGTATCTGTTCATTCGTGCTTCTTGGAGGAATACTATACCCGCTGATCTTGTTTGGGGGTGTGCACATTTCAAGATATGGGTTCTCAGATCATGCATGCTCTATCCAAGTAAGGCACAAAACTTAACAGATACATGCAATATCCTGAACCTAGTCCATGTCCGCCGTCAAAACAATTTCCGTCCTCGTGTATAGTCGGTCTACTCTCTTTTCTTCGTGCTCTCATAAGACGAACACTCTTCTTGGGTGATTATATCTCGGGTAACGGCTAGAGGGGAGAAAGCAGGCACATGATATTGGGTTTCAGTATAGCGTTTTGATTTGCTTCTTTTTGTGTTATACCGTTGTTGGTTTCAAACTTGATTCAACGCGTCTATCTGTAGCAGCAACTGCATAAAAACATTTCGCAACCCGACAGTATCGCCTAGTACTGCATCCTGTTGTTGCTTCTCAAGACATAGGTAGGGCAACCCCTCCGGATCTACAGCTTTTCCAGTACCCTTGAGAGAACTCCAATGGAATTGGGAATTTTAGCATGCAGTAGCGGCAAGTTCTTGGAGAAATCTGGTTTAATTGCTAATTGATGGTCACGTGTTTCTTAAAAGAGGCTATGCTGCCTGCCTAGCTGGAGGACACATTTGTTTGTGTGGATTTCAGGCTCCCTACCATGATCTTTTCCACGCATATATGTACGTTATCTCGGCTTTTGTATAGCAGATCTTGCATTGACTTGTTATTAGTCGAATTTACAACCACTACTTTCTTTACATTTTCATCTTTCGTGACCCAATTTAGCTCTGGATCGAAGTCACGGACCCCAGCCTCATCAACCCTACTTAGATACCCCCCCCTTAAACCCCCCACGCAATGAGCCAAGAAAAAATCGACACCGCCGGCTTCTACTTCCAATACCAAGGCCACCCCATCTCAGACATCTCCACCTTCCACTCCATCACGCGCTCCCACAGACCCCGCAAACCCATCGTCTACCTAGCCGGCGACTCCTCGCTCGACAACAAACACTGGATCTCCCCGCCGTTCCTCGAGCCCCTACCAGCAGGCGTCCGCGACCGCGTCCCCCCAATCTACCACTCTGCCCTCGCCCAGCCGTGGCCGAAGCCAGATGTGGCGTTCTGGCTGAACCACTTCCTCGGCAGCGCGGCCACGGCTCTGAATTGTGCCGTGGAGGGGTCGACGCTGGGGGAGCGCGGAGAGGGCAAGGGAAAGGCGTTACTGGACCACGATGTCTTTGTCCCCGATCACATCTCTGCAAGCGATATCCTCATCGTGTCCGTAGGCGGCAACGACATTGCGCTGAAGCCGAGTCTCGCTACTATGTGGCACATGTTGCGGCTCGCGGCGGTGTCTGCTGAACGCGTGGACGCTGGCGCATTTCACGGGGCTGTTTAAGACGCAGGTGCAGGCGTATGTGGAGCGGTTGGTTGCGGAGCGGTGGTGGTGTGTATGATTTATTATCCGCTCGAGATTGCGAGTGCAGGCCAGCAGAGGAGTTGGGCGGATGTGCCGTTGAGGATGCTAGGGTATGATGTGTGGCCGCGGCAGCTGCAGACGGCGATTGCGAGCATGTATGAGCTGGGGACGAGGAGGGTGGTTGTGGAGGGGGTCAGGGTTGTGCCGTGTGCGCTGTATGAGGTGTTGGATGGGAAGGAGGCGGGGGATTGCGAGGAGAGGGTTGAGCCGAGTGTTGAGGGGGGGAGGAAGATGGCGGCGTTGTTGAAGGGGGTTGTGGATGAGTTTGTTGGTGGGGAAGATGGGGTGAGGTATAGGGATTAGATTTGAATGAGCAATACTGAATGTAGAACTTCAATAGAACGCGGACTACGCAGTTTCGGAGAAAAATGCAAGCACGAATTAGAAATTTGAAAAGGGATGGTTAGACTACCGTAAGCATGTTATGCTAAAAGAAATATTGAGCTTGGAATTTTGGAATGAACTTTCTTTTCAAGAGTCAAGACTCGGGTTTAGCTTGAGTGCGAGGACGAGGTAGATGTATTTATGGTTAAAACTACACCACTCATTGAGGCAGTGAAAATGTAAGCTGGTCAGAGGAAGGTACGCTATCACTTTCGAGTTACTTGATAAGAGTATTAGCTGAAGAACTACTTAGCCAGCTTTGGCCAATTTTGAAGTGCCGAAGATGAGTAAAAGGTAATCTTAGACCATGAGTCGACTATTGTCTTCAAGTATTCATAGGGAAAGCTAGCCCACTTGCTAATTGCACAGTTTTTTAGGTGAGATTATATTGTATGATTCGAGTTACAACAAGAATCTGACACCTTCAATGCAATGTCATCATCATCATCATCCTCTCTTCTCATGAATCATTTATTCAACAGAAGCAAATCCAAATTTAGGACCGCTGGCATCAAATACACCATAGTTGTTGTGCAAGAAAACATCACCATAAATAGCCTGACTTCCTTCCCCAGCACTTTGGATACCACCGAAGCAAGTTTCACCGGAGCTATCGGTAGGCGAATAGTTCAAACTAGTACCTAGGACAGTAGCATAGTTGGTGTCTCCAATGCGAAGGCTGATGGGTGGGAGAGTAGTGCTGCAAGGGAAAGTGTATCCACCCTGGTCGGAGTCATAGGAAGCAGATGAAACGCCGTCGTAGTAGTTGTCAACGGCACTGTCACCCACGAGCAGGAGGGTGGTTCCAGTGTCAGTGATGGCGGTCCATCCAGACGCGGTGTGCGTCTTGCCGTTGACCTTGTATGAGGTCGAGGGGTACTCCCAGAAACCATTTGATGAGTCAACGTCGGTGTACTTGATGCTGCCATTGTACTTTGAGCTGTCAGTGTAGCCAAAGTCATACGCGCCGTCGCCGGTCAAAGGGAGATAAGCGGCGAACAGGGGTGCGTCGAGGGAGTCCTTCGCATTGTCGAAGAACGTGTCTTGTGCTTCTGGGCTGACTGTGTTGATACTGCTGAAAGCCAGACCGACAAGGCCATCAGATGTGTCTGAGACGAATTCTGAGGAGACCTTGGTAGCAAGCTCGACTGCTTGTCCCTTCACACTGGTTCCGCCGACTGTGACTGTGTCGGTTCCAACAGTTCCAGATGCTCCAGATCCGTCAGCGTACTCAATCGACCAAGTGTAGCCGCTCTTTTTCTTGTAAGTGGAACTGTCCGAGGGGTTGTAGACGCTGTGTCCCTTTCGGCTGGCTGCTGACAATGAAGTCGAGAAGACCCAGCTGTTGCTCGATTAGACTTTGTATCTTGTATCATTGTGGGTCACTTACAGGTCTGCGGAACCAGTGTCGAAATCCAAGTTTAACTTTTGTCCACCAACGGTTGTGGAAACCAGATACTCAGAGTCATATTCTGTGGGGACAGCCGGAGCAGAACCATCCTGACGCTTCTGAATAGAATTTGATAGAGCAGAGTGGAATGCTTCGGAGAAGTTTTTTGTTGGCGTCAACTTGTGCTTTGCGTAGGCCTTCAACAAGGCAGCTGTGCCATTACGCGTGAAGTTGGCGTTGTAAACAGCAGGGGCAGAAAACGACTTGCTTCCTTGGACAGATGTGGTGCTGTTTGTATCGAGCGGTGCAGCTTGAGCGCCAATGGCAAGAGCCAGGAGTGAGAGCTCGAATAGCATCTTGAAGGAGTGATTGATGAGACTGGATCCGGTGATTTGAGAAGATGTGAGCGGGATGAAGAAAAAAGACTTTGAGATGGGATGAACAGGAGATTATATACTTCCAAGATTCTCTGATGCGTACAGGTATTGGTCTACATGACATTTGGACACCCCCCTGAGGCTTGGATTTTGAAGGCCGATGGGGAAGTACCTGAGCTTGGCATCACCGTCTTGATTGGCATAGAGTATTCATCTGATGGCGATATCTTCCGGTAGAGCTACCTAGTTCATAGCAAGAAGGAGGTCTTTCTAGCGAAATGAGCGTACATTTCTAGGGTGAGAGGCCAGTCGAATAGAAGGAGAAAGAGGGGAGAGAACATATGATCTGCTGGGATGAGAAGTCTGTTGATCCTCAGCATGAAACGGGGCTTCATTGAGAGACTGCCGGACGGTACCGAAGCTGCGAGCGGCATCTCACTGGCAAGTTCAAATTGGTTATACTGGCATGTTGATTTCTTGGTGACTTTTGTCTGCTGTATTTCCGGAGTTGTGTCTGCGTTGGGAAGGTCACCAGGGTGGGCACCTGCGTTCCTGATCTACGTCGAGGTATGATGGAGGGGTCAAGGCTGATCATCAGCGGGTTGGAGCATGGAGGTGTAGAGTTGAACAGACGGTTGGTCGACAGCCGCTAGAATCTCCTGGCAGACATCCTTTTCTGATTACTTGTAATGTTACTAGCCATTAGACGCCTCTGACCGGGATGCGCATAGATCCGAGGCGGTAACGATGTACTACACAGTAGTGCACTCGATTTTTGGATCAGGTACAGTATCGTATGTACCTGCACTGTACCTCAGCCTCGACGTCGATGCACTTTCCAATGCTGAGCAGTGCGATCGACCCGGATACAACGCTCGATGTCTGCCAAGGCTGGGCACAACAACAAGCATCCGTCAGCATGCACAATGTACGTATTTTAGGGATACGAGTACTAAGCTTCTGAAAGGTCTTGGAAAAGGCGAGTGATCTGATTGATGCCACCACTGCCAAGACTATGCGGAATATAAACTGCCGGGAGTAGAAGGTAGAAGATATTGTGTGGAGAGTAGTACTGTAGGGCAGAAGCAATAGAAGGCTTGGCAGTGCCTCTTGTCGTCAAATAGAAGGTCGGATGTCGGTCTTCTTTTTCTGGCGCCGCTTCAAGGATGTGGACTGCGGAAGCGTCAAATGAAAGGGGCAAAAGCTGGCACCAATCATTGCGCCGCTTTGATAAAGGGGGGAGCATTGGTGTTGGACAGAGTCTGATGCCATATTCTATCAAGATCACGACCAGCAATTAATACTGCATGTGTATTACTGTACTGTGCTTGTGCCAGCAACTTGCAAAAGAATTTAGAGACCGACTTAATAATAATCGCCCAACTTGACTTGATGGACCAGGGCTTCCCCATTGCTTAGTGAACTCTGTCCGAGGAAGGGCACATGATATGTTGGTCTTATTGGTCACTGAGCATCATTTGCATGTTATCCGATCTTCGAATTAATGTTATAAGTGCTTCCCCCCAACCTAGTTATCTAAATGATGAAGTCTTGGCCCCCGTGGGCATAATTAAGGTTGCGCCTTCGTATGTACCTCATGCCTGCTTGTACAGATGCGTATCTACGTACATAATTCTCCTACTGTACCTCCAACTCCATGTATTCTCGCATTATTTCTAGCTGCGATGTGCATCAACAGTCCTCGACATGACCCTTTCTGTTAAAGATCCGGTGCCATGCTTTCGATAAGGAAGGCGAAGGAAGCCTTGGCCATTTATTGCAGCAAATCCTGCCGCCACCATGGATGTAGCGAAGGAGCCATGGCCCTCTCACAGCATAAATTCCTGTCCTAGATCCCGTGTAGCCGATGTTTGCCTCCCTATAAGCGCGAGTACAGGTCAATGCAAGGCAAGCTATGTCGTGCTTCCGGAGTGAAGCTACTTGGACGACATGCTTAAAGGGGAATGACTTTAGGGGCGATGGAATGATGACCTTCGATGAGGCTGCTAGAGAAACGCATCACTTGATAATAAATGAGACCCTGCGTACTGACCACAGATGCGAAAGCACCAGTTCCACCTATCATGGCAGATCTCGAGGGAAGAGGCCGAGTTAGGAAAGAATAGCCAGAGTTGGGAGGATATCAAAGGAGAAGGAGAAGGAGGCTCAGGAGTCTGAATAAGCGGACTAATAATGAAAGTCAATATTGAAAAGTGACAGCCTTGTGTTGGACACACCTGGACCATTAAAGGCGACCGAGGTAGAGTTAAAAGAAAAGGGTTGAAGGATTCAAGGTGTGATGTGAGGTGTGGATAATCTCGACCTCGACACTGGTCGAAATACGAAAGGAATCTCCCAGAGGATCCTTTCAAGAATTCGTTGGTCGATCAAGACGCCGATAGGTGCAGAAGGACCTTTGACAACTATTTGATATCGATGAATTGTACACCATATTCGATCTGCGACTTTTGCGATGCAATTACATTGCCCCTTATACACAACCAAAACTCCCAGCAATGCAGGCCGCCTATCTCTTACTCAAACAGTATTCTGCACACATTCTTTCCCATCGGCTGGTTGTTTTTTTGTGTTGGTGATTGAAGTTCAGGATCCCTCGTCATTTATCCTCTGCTCTTCGTGTTGAGAATCAATGCCACAATTAGTCTGTACTTGTTAGCACAGCACAAGTTGCGGAATGGGAATTACCCACCCATAGAGACCCAGAACTTCTCCGAAAATCAAGATCAGAACCATCCCAACGAATATCCTTGATTGCAGCATATATGACCTTACTCCCATGTCTCCAACAATCCCAATTGCGTATCCCGCTGCCAGTCCCGTCAACCCTACCGAAAGACCGCATGCAAGATGCATGAAACCGCTGTTGCAATAATTAGTATCTGCCTTGCCAATGCCGGGTGATATTTCCATACTTGAACAAGCTGTAGTGCTGATTTGGAGGAGGGCCAATGTCCGAGGCAATCAAGACCGCAATGACTAGAGAATAGACTGCGATAATACCAGACATGACGACTGGAATAAGGGACTGAGGTTGGAGTAATTAGCCAAGCCACTATAAATGAGCTTCTACTGAACACTACACACCTTCATAATAAGATCTGGTCTGAAGGTACCAACTCCGGCGATTCCAATACCAGACTTTGCAGTCCCGTAGGCCGCACCGATACCTGCCATGAATTAGCACAATTCCGTCTCTTCTATCACAAGGATGGACCTACATCCAAAGGTCATTGCGAAGCAAATACCCGCCTGCCGAAGCTGTCAGTGCCAGTTTTAAATGCCAGTTTTAAATTCCACCACATCATCAAGCTTGACAACTTACCATTCCGAAGAACGGCGCGAACTTGGGCGCAAAATCGTTTTCTGCCATGATTACTTCAGCTCAAGATCGAGTCCAGGGAGCTGATGACGGTCGCAGATGGTGGTGAGGGATGTTGGAGAGATTCTGTGATAAGACATCAGGTCGTCGATACCATAGCTTCTGCACCAGCCTCCTAGCGCATATCATAGATCACGTGCACGGATGGTTCACATAATTCAAACTAAGTGACAGTGTGACACTCGACTTGTAATCACTATTAAATTCGTTATTGAACTCGTCTTCCAGGCAGTCATCTACAGACTTTTCTAACTACTGTACCAATTCCCACCAGTTTTCTGCATTTTGTCAGTTCTGCTCAGAGTGACTGTGCCCACCTAGTCTCGGATATTTTGTCGGCTTTAGCGAACAACATCTGGAGCCTGTTGAAGATCGCGAAGATTCCCAGGATTTGAACCTTTGAACTCACGACAACCATATCAGGCATTTTGCGGTCTGCCATCACGAACCCCCCAATGCGTCTCTCGAATCGCCATTAACCTCCGCGATTAGCAGTGGAGTTAGTACGTTGGATCCGCAGATCCTTCGCTCCGTTCGATCAACGTCAACGTTAACTTAACGTCAACCTCTCCTTCGCCCTCTCCCCAGACAAAGCCAACACGTAGTCGGGAAAGCTCGTCCTCTGCGACGGCGCGGACATATAGGTCGACATTCGGCGGGCCTCCGTCGACGTCGGCAAGCAGAGAAAGGGCTGTTGTGACTGTAGGAAGTGAAGCCGGGGTGGTTGCCCGGCTTCCTGGAGTAGGCTCCACTGCGACGCAGATTGTCAACACTGGACCGGCAGACTCCATCGTAGTTGTCAGACAATATGGCCGATTATCAGCAAGGCCGAAATGGGCCTCGTGGCAACGACTACGGCCCCGCCTCGAATTACCAGCGGGATGCAGCCTTCTCCAACATTTTTGGCTCTGCCCCTTCTGGGCGATCCCAAACAATGAACTCCTCTACACCCTCTCCAAACGGTATAAATCAACGAACGCAGACGATGGGCTCGCAGGCTCCGGGAATGCAAGGGGGGATGCAAAGGCCTCCACCTCAGAGGCAACCGCAAGGTGGTTATCCGCAACAGAATGGGGGCATGCAAGTTGGAGGGCCGAATGGATATCATCAGGGACCAAGACAACAGCACCCAGGCCAAGTTCCATCTCAGCCACAACCTCAGCACCTGCCTCAACAAACACGTCCAGATCGTAGGCCTTATGCTGGACCGCATCGCGTTGATCCTCGTGCTCCGCCGCCACAGCAACAATACCCGCAAAAATCAGCACCTCAGCAACAGCGTTATTTTCCGGGGCACCAAACTCAGCCAGGACCTGCTTTGAACTCGGATCCTTATCGTTCGCAGTCAATGGCAAGTACCACGAGGCCTCAAATGTACCAAGCGCCTTCCAGTACCTTTCAGCAAGCACCAGCGAATGCTTTCAGGCAAGCTCAATATCATGGGCAGGCTTCAAGGACTACTGCGCAAGGGCGTGTGGTCCCTGAGAGGCATGATGAACGAGCCATGTCCATGACAAGCTATCCTCAAGATCGAGATCAACATCAGACTATGAGCGGGAGGGTTATTCCAAACCGAAGGACCTCAACCGGGCCGCAGGAGTTGCAAGGCTTTTCGATCCCGGTCGGGAGGAGTCCTGCTGTACAAACACGTACTACGAGTATTGCTTCTTCGGCGACAGTTGGGGGTGACATGAGCAGAACCATGTCTATGGCTTCGACGATTGCGCCTACTGACAGAACCGAATCACTCCAACATCGACCATCAGTAGCCAAGTCAGTCAGCAGTGGTAACGGCACTCGACAGAAATCACCATTGGTATATCCAGCATTATTATCCCGGGTTGCAGAATGCTTCAGGGAAAGAATCGCAGTGGGGGACCGTACGAAGAACGATCTCACGTACAAGAATGCATTCAGTGGGGGTGAAGCAGTTGATATTATTTCTTATATTATCAAGACTACGGATAGAAATTTGGCACTGCTGCTTGGACGGGCTTTGGATGCCCAAAAGTTTTTCCACGACGTCACATACGATCATCGATTGCGTGACTCCTCGGTAGAGATGTATCAGTTTAGGGAAACTATGATGGATGAGCCACATGAGCAACCGGAAGTCAATGGTGTTTTTGTTCTTCTTTCCGAGTGCTATTCTCCGACATGTACCAGAGACCAACTTTGTTACTCCATAGCGTGCCCACGAAGGTTAGAGCAACAGTCGAGGCTGAATCTCAAGCCACAACCTGGTCTCCGACGTGAGAAGTCAGAAGCAAGTCTTCACGATGTCGACGAACCGGACGAACAGAAGCTTTGGATAAACACGGTGTCACAAGAGATTGCTGACAGTGTTGGTGACCGGGAGAAGAAGCGCCAAGAAGTCATCTCAGAAATCATGTACACCGAGAGGGATTTCGTGAAGGATTTGGAATATCTTCGAGATTTCTGGATCATGCCCTTGCGTTCTACAAACCCTACTGCCCCGTCACCTATCCCCGAATCAAGAAAGGAAAAGATTGTGAAAACCATATTTTCCAATATCATTGACCCTCCTAGTATCCACTCCGTTAGCTCTCGCTTTGCCGAATCGCTTACGGAACGACAAAAGAAACACCCTGTGGTAAAATCGGTTGGCGACATATTCCTCGAGTTTGTTCCTCAGTTTGAACCGTTCATTGTTTACGGTTCAAATCAATTGGGTGGTAAATTCGAATTTGAGAACGAACGCTCCTTGAATCCATACTTTTCGAAGTTTGTTGACGAGACCGAGCGGCGGAAGGAATCAAGAAAGCTCGAGCTAAATGGTTATTTGACGAAACCTACAACCAGACTGGCCCGTTACCCGCTGTTACTGGAAAATGTTCTGAAATACACGGAGCAAGGAAACCCGGACAGAGACGACATCCCGAAGGCCATGAAAATGATCCGTGAGCTTCTGACTCGAGTAAACGCTGAGTCCGGAAAGGCAGAAAATCGATTCAACCTCAAACGCCTGCACGAGCAACTTCGATTCCGACCTAATGAACGTGTAGACCTCAAGCTCACAGATGAGAAGCGAGAACTGATTTACAAGGGTGCCCTCAAAAAGACGCCAACCGATCCTTCTGAGATTCAGGCCTATTTATTCGACCATGCCATGCTTTTGGTTCGTTCCAAGATGGTTGGCAAGAAGGAAGAGGTCAAGGTTTACCGGAGGCCAATACCTCTGGAACTTCTTTCCATCCGTGAAATGGACGAGGTGATGCCTAAGCTGGGCGTTGTCAAGCGCCCCTCTTCAAGCTTGATTCCCGGTGCAAAAACTGCGAGCGACTCTGGCAAGAAGGAAGGTTTTCCTATTACATTCCGACACATTGGCAAGGGCGGCTACGAATTGACGCTCTATGCCAACACTCAAGGTTCGAGGAGCAAATGGTTGGAATACATCGGCGAACAACAAGCCACTCTCAGGAAACGAGGTGACTTTTATAACAAGTCGGTGTTGTCAAGCTGCTTCTTCTCCGCCGTTAACAGAGTCAATTGCGTAGCACCATTCGGTATGTATTCGATCTTTTAGATTGGGACATATACTAACTTGCAACAGATGGTGGCCGCAAGTTAATCTATGGAACAGACTCGGGTATTTTTGTATCTGATCGTCGCTCAAAGGATTCTGCCATTAAGCCGATACGAGTCTTGGATGTTGCAAACGTTACCCAGATCGATGTCCTCGAAGAGTACCAACTACTGCTGGTTCTGTCCGCCAAGTCGCTGCTTTCGTATCCTTTATCGGCTTTGAATCCAAATGAGCCTGCCCTGAACAAGCGGCCGAAGAAGATCCAAAATCACTGTAATTTCTTCAAGACAGGGATATGCCTTGGCCGTCATCTCGTTTGCTGTGTCAAGTCTTCAGCCCTCTCGACTACGATCAAGGTCTTTGAGCCAAATGATGCCATGTCTAAGGGCAAGAAACAGAAGGGATTCAAAATGTTCAGCAATGGGCAAGATGAACTGAAAGCGTTTAAGGAATTCTATATTCCTACTGAATCTTCGTCAATCCACTTCCTCAAATCTAAACTTTGCGTTGCTTGTGCCAGAGGGTTCGAGGTTGTGTCATTGGAAACTCTGGAAACTCAATCCCTTCTCGATCAGGCGGACACATCGTTGGACTTCGTGGCTCGAAAAGAGAACGTCAGACCGATCCACATTGAGCGACTCAACGGCGAGTTCCTCCTCAATTACTCGGAATTTTCATTCTTCGTCAACCGCAACGGTTGGCGAGCGAGACCTGACTGGCGAATTGATTGGGAGGGACAACCCCAAAGTTTTGCTCTTTCGTATCCTTGGATACTGGCATTCGAAACGAACTTTATTGAGATCCGGAATATTGACACGAATGCGGTACACATTGTGCCACATAAGAACATTCGTATGCTCCATACAAGCACGCGGGAGGTAAGTTTTCATCGCTTCATTACTGTTGTTAGATGATACTAATAGAATCTAGATAATCTATGCATATGAGGATGAAAGAGGAGAAGATGTAGTCGCGGCAATTGATTTCTGGCCACAGGGTAAGCGGCCAGAACCTCAACATCCTGCTTCTTCAGCGCAAGCGGAGCATCGAGAACATCCCACGACTTCGTCACGACATTAAAAGCAAGCATAATCTCAGATGCTATAAACCTCCATATCATGTTTGTAGAATGCATGTCATGTATTCCCAAATCTTCCCTCCGTTGAAGCTGTGGTGGTGTGCTGGACACGCTCTCTTTGTTACGTGCTCAACCCTAATACCTTGAATGAACAGCGGCGACGAATGATTGGGACTTGGCATTGGTGTTTTTTTTTTTTTTTTTTAGTTTAATAGCACCTCAGCGATCGGCGTATGACAGGGTTCTTCTTCCTCCTCTTCTTTGTGTTCGCTGTTTTTTTCGGGATGATGATGGATGAGTCGAGGGATGATGGGTGCGGTGCGGCAAAGTTACCATTTTCTGTAATTGCCTGTGTAGTTCTACGAATAGATCTGTATCTCACCCTCTTGTGTCTCGTCTCGTCTGATTACTACTGAAACTTGCTCTCCCCAATGAATCCGGCTCCTTTTATACCGTACCCAGACTGCAGACACAGTTGTCTTTGCCAGTTGGGTTGGTTACAGTATCAGTCCACATTAGGTACGTTCGTTGGGTATTCCGGCACCGAACACACATCACATCACATCACATCAAACCGAAACGAAACGTCGGATGTCGTTTGTTTGGTTTCACGTCGCATCCACACTTAGTGTATGATTTACAGACGCAGACGTGGTGCACTGTCTTTCTTTTTCCCCTGTGCTGTGGTGCTGTGACCCCCACGGAATTAGCGCAAGAGGTTATTTATTCCTAGGTACAGTATACAGAGTACAGCTGGTGCAGTACGGTAGAGCAAGGCAAGGCAAGCACAGACAGTCGGGCGTTGCGTTGCGCTCAGGCCTCGCATTAAACGTGCGTGGCGTGGATCGTTCCGGTCCGGTGCCATACGATGTGATGCAATGCAATGCAATGCACGACATCGAGGCGCTTGCGTTTGATATGCGGCTGTGTTGCCGTGTAGACCGAGAGGGATGGGACTGAGGTGAGGCAAGAGGAAAGAAAAGAGTCAAGGAAGGCTATGTACATGGTGATTTACTTTACTTACTTATTTCGCACTTCTCCTCTTCCTGGTGTTTATTTCCGCTAGCAGAGATCAACTATTGTACGATACTTTATTATCCATCTATCCGTCTAGTTACAGTACGAAAGAGTGGAATAGTAAAGATTGTGAGGGAATATCGTATACGGGTAGTTGGTCAGTCAGACTACTGGAAAGGAAAGAAGGAAGGAAAGCAAGGAAGGAAAGAAAGAAGGAAGGAAGGAAGATGAGTTGCTATTGTGCGAATTACTACGTACCTCCCCCTTTCTTGCCCCGCCTGTTTCTCCGCTGGACTAACTTAAGAAGAGCTCGATAAAATGCCATAATACTGTTGGGAAGTTCGGGGAGAGATGCGCGCATTGTTTGGTATGGTATTTCCCCTATCCTGTCGTACCAGTCACTTTACTTTTTTCTTGTTGTTTTTCTTTTTTTCGCGGGAATCTGGGATAGAAGTCCTTGCTGACTAGATTCGATGATGGTAGTCGATGCAGGATGGAAGTCAGAGGAGTGGTGTGGTGCAGAATCGTGGATCTGGATCTGGATTGGTGGGACGGTGGTCTGGGGATGTGAGGAGGGAGAGGGTGGATAGAATGATATTGGGGAGGGGAGGTTAAGATGAATGAATGAATGACTGAAATGGGATGGGATGGGAAGCTGAAATAGCGGGCATGGGCGGGTAGACACTTCGACTGACTGGTCTGGTGGTTTGTGATAGGATGGGCATGTGCGGACTCAGATATGGCTGGGCCATCGATGAGATAGATAATATTCAGCCGTTGTAATGTACAATCATTTCTCATTATGCGTCTACTGATCCGATCCGTCCATGATATATCTATCCAGAATCCCATACAACACCATGATATACAAATATACAAACCTTAATTCCATGCCAATGCTAATGCCAATTCTAAAACCAATTCCAATCCCAAACTCATGCAGCAATAATCACCACATCCGTCTCTTATACCCCTTAAACCCCTCTCCCTCCCCAGCAAACAGAATCTCGTCTTTGATTTTCTTCCTCCTTTCCGCTCTACTCAGCGGCTTTTCCTTCACCCCAAGCTGTTCCTTCGAATTTTGCTCTTCTCCATCCCGCACTTCCTCTCCTCCCATCGGCACCTGCGTGTTTCCCATCTCGGCAATCATCCTCTCCTTCTTCTTCCGCGCTGCTTCCTTCTGCCACCTCGTAGCCCCAACCATACTCCTCTCCTCCACCTGCGCCTCCACGCCATCATCACCTCCCCCTGACTGTGCAACCGCCCTTCCATCATCCGCCTTCTTGCTATCATCAGCGCCATAAGCCTCCTTCCCAACCTCAACCTCAACATTCACAGTCTCCATGCCCCGCCCCCCGTTATCGCCCTCTTGGTCCCTGAACTTGTCTGGCAGGAATAGCTTTAGTTCTG
This sequence comes from Lachnellula arida, assembly GCA_007821475.1. Taxonomy (NCBI): domain Eukaryota; kingdom Fungi; phylum Ascomycota; class Leotiomycetes; order Helotiales; family Lachnaceae; genus Lachnellula; species Lachnellula arida. The sequence goes on along the minus strand of QGMF01000013.1, from coordinate 91,760 downwards.
GGGCCGTGGGGACGATTTGCGGTTTTATGGCTGCGCGGATGTCGCGGACTGTTTGTTGTTGTAGGACGTAGCCTGAGAGGAAGAGGGCGGTGGTGAAGAAGAATACTGTTTGTTTTTGTTGTTAGTTGTGATTTAGGGGGATGGATGGATAGGGGAAGGGGGGGATTTACTTATGCATGAGGATATGGCGACGGATACTTGGGAGGATGTTAAGAGGACCATGTTTTATTTTATTTTGGATGTTGGATATTGGGTTCATGAGGCTTGGAAATAGTGTGTAGTAGGAAGGTCTAGATGTGAAGTTAGGAGTTCGAAGAGGGGGGCTTTGCCTAAAGTAAACAAGTTCTGGCTAATCTGGCGGGGCAACAATCGGGATTGCGATAAGAGCTCCCTCTCTCTTCCTCGGTCTCAAAATTTCAAGTTCAACCACAACGACAATACCCCCAATTCACGAACCAAAAACCTCTTAAACCCCCCCCCAAACTCACTCAAAGCGGCCTCTCCAAACAACCGCAACCATGACAACCCACCGCGCCGACGAAAAGCGCTTCCTCGACGACCGCGGCACCTCCTCAACCCTCACGCCCAACGGCCTCAACCCCGCCACGATAATGGAGAAGCCGGTGCGCGAGCGCATAATCGACAGCTACTACTACAAAGACTCGTGCTTCGGGCTCAACGAAGCGGTGCTCGTGGACCGCGTCGTCGCCGACGTGTCGTTCATCGGGGGCACGTACGGATCGTCGCAGCGGCCGTCGCCATTCCTGTGCCTGGCGTTCAAACTGCTGCAGCTGGCGCCCGACGACGCGGTGCTGAGGGAGTATCTGGAGTATGGGGGCGAGAAGTTCAAGTACCTGAGGGCGCTGGCGTGTTTTTATGTGCGCATGACGAGGAGGGCCAAGGATGTTTATGGGATGCTGGAGCCGTTTCTGGAGGATCGGAGGAAGTTGAAGAGGAGGACGCGGATGGGGAGCAGCTTGACGTTTGTGGATCAGTTTGTGGATGATTTGTTGACGAAAGAGAGGGTTTGCGCGACGAGTTTGTGGAAGATGCCTAATAGGGAGATTTTGGAGGATATGGAGGTTCTGGAGCCGAGGGTTAGTCCGTTGGGTGATATTGAGGATTTGTTGGAGAGTGATGTTGAAGAGGTTGATGCGGATGGGAATAAGGTTGGGAGTGGGAGGGAGGAGAGTCCTGGAAGTGAGTTTGGGGAAGTTACGCCGGAGAGAGATAGTAGGGAGCCCGAGGGGCTGGATAAGGAGGGTGAAAAGAATGACCAGGTGGAGGCGGAGAGTATGGATGTTGATGGGCATGAAAATGGGGAGGTTGTGGAGTAAACACACTTTTATGATTGATTTAGGAGCTCTGGAGTTAGGTAGGGAAGGAATCAGGTCTCAAAATTATACCCATTTCTGTCTCAAAAATGTATACCCCTTTCGTCCAGGGATGCTCACATGGTTTGTATATATAAGCATCAAGTATTTTGGTTATTTAGAAAATCTTAGTACTGTATCATTGTATTCCAGCTCATCGATGAGGATTAGAGCGCAAACGCAAAGCAATATACATGTATATATGTTAATCTGTACCTGGTATATCCCCTATGCAAACGCCATCATATCGCCCGGCCCATATATATGTTATATCCTGCAAAAATAACAATCTAGCAATCCTGCTTCCAATTCTCCTTTATCCACCCAGCCATCAGTTCTGTCAACGTGTCTTCCATATACACCTCCACATCATCTGCGGTATAGCTCTGTCCGGAAAACTCCAACGCTAGTAGAATCCAAGGCTGAATGAAATCCACAAACACCACGTCTACGTTCTCTGGTTCTCCTTCCTTGGGAAATTCAATGTCGCTTTGGATGCAATTTGGCACTCGGAAGAAGGGGATGGGCTCGTGGAGTGTGTCGTCACCGTCATCCCCAACTGCGTCTTTAGTAGTGTATCCCGGGACTAAATCTGGCTTCTCGGATAACCCTAAAGGAGCCTGTGCCCCTTTCAATGGATAAAAATCTCGCGGTGGCATCGGAGGAATGATGTCTGCATGAATGGACATCTGCTCCGGTGGTGCAAGTTGTGACACTGGCGGCATATCTGTGGATGAAAACACCGGGCCGCCTTGATTGAGCAGTTTTAAAACCCCCTTGGCGGATTTGTAAGGCACATCTTTAATGTGTAAGAGCTTGCTGACGAAGGGCGATATGATATAGGTCGTATCCTTTGTGAAGGCACCTTTGAAGATGTCAAATCTCATCGCGCCGGTGTTGGTAATTGCGATTCTTGGTATGTCTTTGCGATCATCTTTGACAACTACAGATGGCATAACTTCATCCTCGAGCCAGGTGAAAACACTGTCATTTCCAGGGTATTGCGCCCTATTGAGCCACAAATTCCGAGGCGCACAACCAAAACTGTGATCAAGATTCAAGGCCTTCCTGGCATCGTGGATCATAGACGAGACATTTTTGCCGTGTTCTGTAGAGAATGTGGATTCATTGAGTCCAGTATGGTAATGGTAACCGAATAGGTTGGTGTCGATATATCTTCGTTTGAACGACATGCTAGCACGAGGCTCAATCTCTTTGGGGCCTTTCTTCTCTTTCTTCCGTCCACCGCTGATACCTTTAATAGACTGCCAGCCAATGGTCTCCATATAACGACCAGCCTGTAGGCCATATGCCTTGGAATCATACTTGGCAAAATCACGGATATGGCTGTGGCCCCCAAAGAACTGGATTGGAGTATCCCAGTTCTGACTTCTGATTGCCTTGAAAATCGCCCTGTATTCAGGACCATTAAGGGTGACATGGCCAGCTACCAGGAACAAGTCAACATCCTCTCTGATTGCTTCCTGAAACCACTTCTCTTTAATTGTCTTCTCAACAGGTTGCACCACTGTATTCTTCCCATTCCCAGTAAAGTCAAACAAGAATCCAAACGCCAACACACGGATTCCCTTGTTCTTGGTTGTAAACTTTCGATATCGTGAGGCCATCGCAATCTGTTCGCCCGTCTCCGGGTTGATGTAGTCCAAGTTGGAAGCCAAGTAATTTCCCTTGAAGTTCGGAACGGTTTGGTTGTATTCTCGAGCAGCTGCATCTTCCTGATAAAGCTCATGGTTGCCAGTGGTAATAACATCAATAGCTTGCTCCCTCACAATGTCGTAAAGGTATTCGCCCTTTGGATCTGACCCATCGTATAGGCCGTTGCCTTCTATTCGGTCGCCGCAATCAATGAGGAGTAGATCAACGCCTTGTTCGTCTGCTTTTGCCCGCATCCGCTCTGCGAATGAGATATAGTCGCCCCAGTCTGCGGAGTATTGAGGCCTATAGAAAGTCAGATGGAGGTCAAGCTCGAGGGGCGGAATACTTGCTCCTGCAAATGGCCAGCATGCCAGCCATGGCTATCTGTTGTTTGTAAAAAGTTCAAGTCACCCCATGGAAGATCCCTCATAGGAGCTCCAACGGCATCTGGAGCTGAGGGCTGCTCAGCTAGAGCCAGAGGAAGCAGGAGGGCCGAGGTTGTCCATGTTAACAAGCGTTTCGTCATTTCGAATGGTTGAAACATGCAACAGACAGCTGTAAAATAAAGTGAGGGTAAAGTGAGATATTGATATCTTGGATGGTGTTGAATCACACGTCCATTATCTACTATAACAGAGTGATCAGATGAACGTTGTCAGCAGGGTGAGGCTGGTTCTGACGCAACCCGCAGCGGGAGCTTGATACACACCCCTGCCCCTGTCCGTTGCGATAAGGCACGTTGCTTTTTGACCAACCGATAAGGAACCTAAAAAGTAGAGTAGAGTAGACCTCAGCTAGACCTTTGCACTACAACACACTCCACCACTCCCTACAACAAGTCAACAATACCATCACCAAATACGCCAACCACCAGCCACTAGATCTTCCAAGTCAACAAATGGTTGATGTGCACCTACCCCGATCAGCAGCACGGGCAGCAAAAGCAGCCCTAAGAAAACCCAATCCCGGCATAAGAACATTTTCCCAGAATGTTTTTATCTCGAGGGCGGAGCAAGAGCAAGAGCAAGAGCATGATGTAGCCGGGAGATCAAAAGGTTTGGAAAGCCCGCCGATTTGCCCATAGATGGATGCCCTTGTAGCTGATGTCTCTTCAGAACCAAATCCAAAAACATATTCCGCTCAGGAGCCTCCCTGGTTGGCGGACAAGCCTGTGGCTATAAAAGACAATATAGCTACAGCTGACCTCCCCACAACATGTGCATCAGGCATTTTACAGAACCATCAAAGTCCCTTCGAGGCCAGTGTGGTGGAGCAGCTTCGCTCAATTGGCGCTTCCATAATTGGAAAAACCAATATGGACGAGTTTGGCATGGGTTCTCATTCAACGAATTCGTTTTTTGGCACAGTTACCAATCGGCCACCCTTTGATCGCTTCTCTGTTGGTGGAAGCTCTGGGGGGAGTGCGGTTGCTGTCGCCGAAAAGTTGGTTGACATAGCTATTGGAACAGATACGGGAGGTTCGGTCAGACTGCCCGCAGCGTATTCCGGGGTGGTAGGCTTTAAGCCATCATACGGCGTAATATCCCGCTGGGGAGTCGTCCCATACGCAAACTCTCTCGACACAGTAGGGATACTAGCCCAATCTTCTGAGCAAGTCTTCAAGGCCTTTCTCTCAATGCGGGAACATGATCCCAGAGACCCAACATCTCTCTCCGAAAAATCCCGGATGCGAGCATTCACTAATGGCAGGGAGAAGTGGAGGGAAGTAAGGGACCAGAATCGCAAAGACTTCCAAAAATTAAGAATTGGTGTCCCTGAGCAGTACAACATCTTCGAACTTGATGGCAAAACCAGACGGGCTTGGCAGCTAGCACTGATGCTGTTCCAGGATCAGGGATGTACCATTGTACCCATTTCACTACCAAACACAGAGAAAGCGCTGCCGGCATATTACGTACTGGCTATGGCTGAAGCAGCTTCGAACTTGTCCAAATACGACGGTGTGAGATACGGAACTCGAAGTAAGTCGAGCGATGGGGCTGGAGATGTCCTATATTCCAAATCGAGAGGAGAGGGCTTTGGAGACGAGGTCAAAAGGCGTATACTTCTGGGCTCGTACGCTTTGAGCTCTGACGCCATTGATAACTATTTTATCAAGGCTCAGAAGGTACGAAGACTGGTTCAGCAAGACTTCGACCGCGTCTTCTCCATGCCTAACCCGCTTCGAGACCCTGAGCAATTTGATCTTTCAGAAATGGACGAATCAATTCCACTGAACAACAAATTAGGGCCATCTCAAGTGGACTTGATTGTATGCCCGACAAGTCCTACCCCAGCACCGAACCTTGATGACATAGCGAACCAAAGACCCGTGGATGCATATATCAACGACGTATTTACTGTCCCCGCAAGCATGGCTGGACTTCCTGCTATAAGCGTCCCGTTGAAGAGGCGCCACAAAGACGGTCCTAAATTTGATGGTATGCAAATCATTGGGCAGTATTCGGATGATGATCGTGTCATTACTGTTGCACACGAGCTCGAGAAGTTGTTGAAGCTTGATGACGAAAAGTGGTCAAGGACAGAAGGGATTCAAGGACAGCTATAAGCAACCGACTGTGGTTAGGCATTAGGCAGCTATCATTTGTCCGCTTTCGAGATGTTGAAGTATACCCCCACCAGCTCCCAAGCGGTTCACTTCTATCAACCGGAGGTCCAGGTCCGAGAGTAAATGCGGATGGTTTCGATGAAGCGTTCGCCTGATGAAATCGAACGTGAATTTAGACAAGTCCAATTATACTTTGATGGCATTGCTACAGGAATATATGAAGCACTCATCCCCAGATCTGGATCATCGTTCAAGAACAACTATTTTGGCTTACATTGCTTCGCCTTGCCCCTCCTGTAGCATCAGCTTCAAGACAGTCCTCTCGTTGAGCACTACGGCTAGGAACCAATTCAGCGTCTGTGCTACTTTGAAGTGTTGAGCCCGACACCCTTATCGTCTCTCGGCTTAGCAAAGCTTCGAGCGGGCTCTTAAAGCCTATTCATTCCTGACGTCCAACTCATGCTTTCCTCGGCAACAAAGCTTCACTCCCATCCCTTTTTCACTCCTCCTTCCCTTCGAGCCTCATCACACAACCAAACCAAACACTAACACCAACCCACTTCACCCCCCTCTCTCCCACTGTAACCCCAACATCCCCCTCCCCAATCCCTCTTTGCAGCATCTTACCAATCACCTCAAACCCCTCTTCCCTCCCAGCCTCCACTACTTTTTTAATTTCATACACAAAACTATCACCCTGCACTTTCACTTACACATTCCCCGACTGTATCTGTATCTATGAATCCAGCGCGAGAGAGACGACCCATGTCAGCGTGCATGTTTGTCATTACCAGTACTCCATTGGCTTTCAATAACCTCTTGGCCGTCTCGAAAAATATCTTGAGTCGGAGATGCTCGAGGACAAGTGTGCTAAGTACTAATCCCGCCTTTCCCTCTAATGCTTGAACGTCTGGGAATGAAGAGGGTTGGAAAGCATCGAATTCGTAGAAATCTACCTTTGGACTAGGAGCTGAAGTGGAGGTGGAGGGGAGAAAAGAACAACGGGATTTTGCTAGTGCAAGCATTTCGGGACTTAGATCCAGTGCGTTTACGTTCTCGATTTTGAATCCCTCACGCGGTTGCAATAATTTGACGGTATTCCTGCCTGTACCAGCGCCCAATTCCGTGATGGTAATTGGAGAAGAAGAAGAAGAAGGGACAAGGCTGAAGGCTTGGGTGAGCAAAGAGGGGAGGAAGTGGTCGTCGATGGATTCTGTGGTGGGTCTTAGTAGAGATGGGAAGAGTTGGGGGATATAAGAGGGTTCACGCAGGATATTGCCATCACTGTCGTAGACTTTTGCCCAGCGGGCGTAGAGGTCTTTGGTTGGGATGGAGTGGATTGGTTTAGATGTCATTGTGATGTGAGATGCTTAGAAACGGCGAACTGGGAAAGCGAACTTAATCCAGTGGAATTCTGGAATCAATAGAAGGGAACAGTTGAAGTGTAATAAGGCAACTTTTGCTGTGGCTCTAGACTTCAAGTGACTCACTATTCTATAACGCATCAGTAGGAGGAAAAGTACTCTCAGCTTACAACCATGATTTTCAGATGAGCTATCACCGAATTCCAATAGACAAATAGAGACGAAACCCTGAACATATATCTTCCCTTCGAGTCCTTCCGTCCTGATAAGTATTGTTGATGTTAATATCATGTGATTAGCCCCTTTTCTAGTCAATGTTTTTCTCTTCCGTTGCCGTTGGAGCGTTACAAGAGACTTCTCTTTGACCTGAACTATCTTCAGCAATGTATCCCTCATTTGTCTCCGCGTCCCTGCTGCTTCCCTTTTCGTATTTAGCCTCGTCCGCATGCATTAAACGTCGCAACTCGGTTTAATGATTGGTCGGCGCTGTCTCGAATAGTATCAAACCGAAGAGGGGCCATCGTACGTGTACCTCCGTGGAACTATTTCCTCTTGAGCCGCATATCCGCTTTCATTATTTGCCGCCAACTACAGTACCATGGCAAGACAGAAAGATTATCTACAAAATTGTTGTTTTTCTCTACTGCCTGGTAGCGACGCGACTCCGCAAAACCCCTGAGCTTACTGTACTTGTACTTGTACTGTGTGTACCTTGACCTTGCAGGCTCCCGCACCACCGCAGCACACCCCAACCCCAACGTCCTCCGCACGAGCCACAACGCAATCCCAAATTCAAGGGCCACAAGCAGCAGCTCCGAAAGCAGCAGAGGCTGGCTAATTTACACCTGTATCCCCTTCGTTCTCTGCCGAAACCTTCTATTTCGATAGTCCTCCCGTATGAAACGCGCATCCGGATTCTTCTTCCCGGACCGACCAGAGCAGAAGCAGAAGAAAGCAAGAACCGCAACCATGCCCGCCAAAAAAGGCTCCTTCCAGCTCCCCCAGCTCACCCCCGTATCCTTCTCCCTCACAGACGGAACCAACATCCCGCCACCCCCCGACTCGCCCATCGAAGAGAAGCCACCTCCACCTGTACCTACGAAGAAGATAACTCCTCCGCCGCAGACGCAGACGCAAACGCAGACACCGACACAGACGCAGAATGGTTCGAATGGTGCTGGAGCGGAAAATGTAGAACGCGGTCGCACAAATGGGAACCCCAATAGCTTAGATGTGCCTCCGCTCAGTCCAGCCTCGACGCGGCGCCCGAGCAGCATCCGCAAGTTCCTGTCGCGCAAGTCGCTCAACGCGCACTACGCCAACGGCAACGCCTCGCGGGACGATCTGACGGGTATGGGACGGCCGGATAGCCCGGCGAGCTTCATGACCAGTGTTACTGCTCCGGGGAGCGGGAAGAAGGGCAGCTGGTTTAAGAGACTGGGTAGTGGAGGAGGAGGAGGAGCAGGAAATCGTACGAGTGTTGTGTATGAGGCGCCGCCGCCGATAGTGGAAAATGTAGTGCCGGAGAGGAAGAAGATGGGGCCTCCGCCACCGAAGTTACCTGAGCTGAGTAAGTTGCGGGCGAAGATACCGGAGGATGATGAGGGCAGTCTTGGGGCGGATGAGATGTTTAAGAATATCAAGTAGGGGGGGGTTGAGGGGTGATGAGGGGGTTGGATGTTGCTATGCATGTGTGTTATGGACTTGGATGCTGAGCATGGGGTTCTACGAAGTTTGCAATTGGGTGTGACCGACCGATCGACCGACCGACAGAAGAATAAAAGGGGAGATGCAGAGTGGATGAAATTGATGGAACGCGAGAGAGATACCCGGCTCGGAACTGAGCAACACCACCGCTCTTTTTGATATTTTGTTTCCTAATCCGGGCGGCCTGTAATGGTAATGCATCATCATACCGTTCGGATTGTGGTTTTTCCCAAGGCGTGGCGTGCTGTAGGTAATGCCTGAATCAAGCTGGCAGCATTTGTAATACTGGCAGGCTTTTTGGGACAGAACTCTCTTTTGTTAGTATTGGATACGGAATGAAAAGCTGGGACTTGTTTTCTGTCCTGGCGAGTATAATTGGACATATATTGACTGACTGACTGAGACTGTTGATAAGAATACCTAGTGAGATGGTTTTTATTTATATTACTAAAAGGCAAATAATAGTCAAGTTCGTATATTAACACCTAGTGTGCAGTATCTGTCAGATGTAAACAACTCTCTCTTTCTGAGAACACACTCTCTTCTAAAATTCATCTATCCTCTTGGAATAATCAATCTAGAAGTAGACGTTTCACATCTATGTTCTAGACCCCTAAAGTGTAAAGTAATCCGTCTTACCTTATGCAAGCCTGCCGCAGCCACATGAGACCCCTGAACTCAATACCTCGCCTCGGCCCGCCTCTATATCTTTAAAGTAAAGCTTAAAGCTCTAAGTAAACTTCACTTCATCTTCAACGCTTTACGGTATTAGAAATTTAATATTACTCCTGAAAAAGTAGTCGAGCTGGCATAAATCCTACGGGAATTAGTACTGGTCTAAAAATAGCATATTTATATAAAACTTAGTTGGAGTAGAGTCGAGTTGGGTTTATGTCTGCACTTAACTTAACAACTCAACTTATTTCACATGCTGTACTGTAAGTCTATGGTCGGTAGCCTATTGATATACTCGAATATAGCTAAATATATTCACCTTAGGCGAAAGTACTAGGAGATTCGAAATATAGGAATCCTGCATCATCTCCTTTATATTTATTATAAAACCAAGAGACAGATTATTATATTGACCAACCATAGAAGATGGTAATAGATGTGTGTTGCCATCCTGTGAGCTTTGGGTAATAGATAAATCACGAATTAGGAATGTGGGAAAGAGGGTCGTCGAGAGGTTCCGTTATTTGAAACTTGACACTTAAAGAAATTGTGTGCAAAGGAAACGACTTGGGAGGAATATCTGCTGTCAAGGACGTGCTTGCTGTCATTCCTTCTTTTTGTTCGGTGGATTTGCTGATCTGCGCCCTGTAGAGTTTCATGAGAGACTTACGAGGGTGATAGGTCGATAAGACCATCCGCTGCTTCCTGGACATCAGGTAGGCGGAGCCCAGCTGCATCATGGTGGGTTAGATAATCCACTGTTGGGACATTAATGGATAAAGTAAAGAGGCTCGTCTGTTGACGTATAGATATACGGTATATATATCTATCAACGTCGACACGGTTAGTGTGGTACGTCGGATACGCCGCAATATGCATTTTTTTATAACCGCTTATAGAATTACATATATTCTTTCTTTTTTCATTGAATTAATTACGATTCTTAAAAGAGCAATCGCAAGAAAGGTCTGCTCATATACCTGCAGGTATAGATCTTGAAGTGAGCCTTATTGGACTAGTGTTCCTGTTTAGCCATTGTAGTGAATAGTGGGCATGTCTCACTTAGTCCCGTCAAAAGATTTTGTATGCCAGTGGTCTTTACTAAAAAGCTACTGGTGGATGCAAGAAATGCAAGAAGTAAATCAAAGTAAGAGAAAATAGTCGAACAAAACACGCCAGGTCTCGAAGTCTAAATGATAAACTTAGAGTCTTAGACTTTGATAAGGAGAATGCACATGATTGTCCAGTGTAGACATCTTATTTGTGCAGGTAAAAGGTAGAATAATAGAGAATATAGCTGTCAAGTTCAAAACTGCTGTTATGAAAGAGCTTATTGTCATTGCTCCTTTTCGTTCAGTCGCGTTCATTCACTTCTAAACCCTCTACACCGAAACAGCTTTTTCGAATGGAGTCTACAACCCTGACGAATAAGGACTTATTTGGGTCGAACCTTGCTTGAGGTGTATTGATTGATACTTTGATGCGTTAAAGTGTTAATATGTCGATGAGTGAAGTATGACAGATGGATGATTTAAAGATTTGAAGATTGGTGGGAGAGATGGAGAAATAGAAGCAATTATTATAGAAAGAATATCTATTATCATGGTGGGAAATCCTCAGTCGAGAATCAAATTGCAAGCGTACTTAGCTCTCCAACCCAATTGGTCTGACTGGATTTTCCATTATCCTTTTGCAATCCTATCGAAAGATACCTATTTATATGATGCTGCTCGGGCAAGCTGGCAGTGTGGAAGACTAATCCAGGGTTGTGGTGTCACATTCGGTGGTGTTTTTCAAGCAGCTAGCAAATAAACTTAACCATGAGCGTTCTACGCCCAAGATTGCCTGGCCAAGTGTAACTTTAAGGAAAAGGTTGGACAATAGCGCTCTGCTAAAAGAAGTTTACTAGGATAGTAGGCTGGAGTGCGCAAAATAGAGATTTCGAGGCTGAGCTGTAGGATCTCGTGTCTTGAAATGAGTACTAGGGATGCAGCACTTACTGATCGGAAGTCTGAACAGAAAATATGCAGTAGACCACTGTAAGAAGAACTTTATTACAGGGGGCCGTGTGAAATAGCACGCTCTTGCTCTCCTCGATGACTGAAACTACCGTTCCATAGCCAATTAAGCCTCAATAGAAGGCATAGCTCCTGAGACGTTTCAAGGAGCAGAAATCCCTACCATCCGAAGTAAACATCAATCCAGATGAGGGCAGTGGCTTGACTCTTGAGCGAAAGCAATGGAATGGAGAGAAATGAGATTTTGCTATTTTCAACGAGAGACGATTGAACTTTGGAGGGAATAAGGAAAACTGAATCTTGCAGCAATTTCCTATAATGGGTAAATTCTTGTAACCTTTCAAATCGAGATGCATAATGAGGATACTCAGGTTACCGGTACGTACTCCCATTTCCGGAAGTGCTCTGGAACGCTCCTTCTTTGTGACCTGAAATTGCATACAGGCAATGGTTACTTTGAAGAATGGAGCACTGCGTCTAACTTGAATGAAAATGTGATGTGGTGTTCAGCATGAAGAAGGAAGGGAAAGGAAGATGTGTCGTTACACGTGACTTGGTGTTCTAGCGCGATAAGATAGCTTAGTCATCGAGCTCGAGCTCCTTCCACCTGGTGCACCATTGTGAGGAGAGATTCATCCATCATCAACCTTTCAGACACCACAGACAAAGCTTCCAGTGTTCCATCAGAATCTTCGACAGACGACTGCTACCCTTCGGAGTCTGTCACGCACTGTGGCGTACTCGCATATTCTCGCTCTCTGACTTTCCATAAATCATATATCTTCCCGTTCATCACATCTTGAGCAGTTCCAGTCCTGCGATACCTGATTCAAATATCAAGGCTACTCTTCAACTAGAAAAGATGTCTTACCGGGTCGGTAAGTTCAGCATTCTGTTCTGTGAGAGCATTTGCATCGCATCTCAGTTTCAACACGTGATGGCCTCTCTGTCACCGAAGGCGTTTCATGCTTCAAGTACTATAAAGTGGCTGATCATCCGATAGAAACTGCGTCTACGAGCCGAGCAACCTGTGTAGCCACCGAGTGCAAGAAGAACGGAGTCAAGATTCAGAAGGATGATCTTCGCCTCGGTATATGGGTTGAAATCAATGGTAATGGTAGTTTCAGATGGAAACACTGGTACGTACCCATGATTCTTCCTTTGTAGTCCAAGTGTATTTTTTTCCATCTGAAACTCATTAGTCGGAACTAATTTACGTTTTTGTAGGGGTTGTGTCACTGGAGCTCAGATCCAAAACATGAGAGAGAAGTTGGAAGATCCCGAGAGTCCGGGCACCTACCGCTGGGACTATATGGATGGATATGACAGTGGTGAGAAGAACAGTCTTGACAGGTTCCCGGATTTGCAGGAGAAGGTTCGACGCGTCATTACCCAGGGCTTCATCGACCCCGAGGATTTCAATGGTGACCCTGAGATGAATGTTCTCGGAGAGAAAGGACTACGCACTCCCGCATCCAAGGCAAAAGCAAGGGCAGACAAGAAGAAAAAAGAAGAAGAGGAAGCCGATGAGTCACCCGATGCAGAAAATGCCCCTAAGAAGACTGCAGCAAAGAAGCGTGCTAAGGGTGGTGATGAGAGTGATGCTGAGGAGAAGCCTGCCAAGAAGAAGCGTACTACGAAGGCGAAGAAAGAAGAGGACAGTGATGAGGAAGCCAAACCAGCGAAGAAGTCCAGAGCTAAGAAGGTGAAAAAGGAAGAGGGCAGTGATGAGGAAGCCAAGCCAATCAAGTCCAGAGCCAAGAAGGCCAAAAAAGAAGATGATAGTGATGAGGAAGTTAAGCCAGTCAAGAAGTCCAGAGCTAAGAATGTCAAGAAGGAAGAAGACGAAGAGGCAAGAGTGCATTCCATCCAGAACCTCGTTCAATAGTTTTTGACCAGCAACTAATAATTTTATGTGTAGGGGGATGAATTAGCCATGTCTGCTCCTCCGGCTAAGAAACCCAGGGCAAAGAAAGTCAAAAAGGAAGAGGATGTCGACATTGTCAAGAATGAAGACGACTCTGACACCCCTGCTGTCCCTGCTCCAAAGAAGCGCGCCCCCCGCGGTAAGAAAGCTGTCAAAGAGGAGGAAGTTGACGAGCAAATTGGGGAAGCGGTCGAGCCAGTCAAGCCAAAGGCTCCAGCTAAGAAAGGTCGCAAGCAGGCTGTCAAAGACGAACCTTCCGAGGATGTCGTCATGACTGGCGCCGAGTCTCCCGCTGTTGACCTTCCTTCTGCTGCTCCAGCTGCCGATAATATTGACACCCGGATCGCCACATTGAAAAGGCTAAAGTTCAACGACTCCCTTCTTTCAAGCGCAGGAGAGCTGGGTCCTGATGATGAGACGATGATCCCCGGTATTAAAGATTTTGATCTTCGGACCATGTTTACCGACAGTGTCAATGACGGTGAGATTGAGGATGACCAAATCTTGGCATTCCTCGAGAAGAAGAGAGATGAGATGGTTGCGGAGCTGGAATCAAAGATATCGAAGCCAAAGAAGGGAGGCCGTGGCAAGAGAGGGTAATTTTAATCCCCCCTTGCGATAATATGTCTTCTCACTAACAAAAATAGTGGTGCTGCCGCTTCATCTACTGGCACTTCTCGCAGCCGCACTACTTCGAAGGCTTAGATCTCAGATCAGCCCCCCAGCGAAGAAACAACAATGTCGACTTCTCTTACTCAAGAGCATTCTCTTGAATGGACCTTGAATCTAGCACGACTTTCCCACGTCTCAAACATTAACTGTACACTATCTTACCTCCAGTCGCTCCCCTACACACCCAACCAGCGGAGCACGGTGTTCGGCGTCCCATACAGTACCACGGCTTACATCACAGTGCACTCACGAACTCCTCGATTTGAGCACAAGGTCGAAAAGCGTTGCAGTTATGATTTGATTTCTTTCTTTGTTTTACAATACACTTTTGCTAGGGAAAGGATCTGTATGTTACAAAATGGCTATGGTTTACTGTTACGGCGGAGATGGCTGGGTGGACATTGTATTGCACATAGCCTGATGGGTAATGGGGTGAATAATGATAGATTTGCATGTTTTCTTACCTGCCGCCGCAGTAATCAATGAGCAAATGCAATAACTGGTACTCCTCTACTCGCTCTGCGAAGTCCATTTGCCGCAACACTGCTACCCTGTCTATAACATAGCTAGCGCGATCCTCTGTCTCTTCTCTTCTCTCCTCTCATCTAATTCCCCACTCACCTCGTCCTTTTCACCCGTGCTGATCTCTTCCTTTATTTGAGGAGTAGCAATTTCATTTCTATAAGCAAGGTATCTAAACTGGCCTAACTCCCACCATCATATCTCACCCAGTAATTTACTAGATTAATCCCCTTTTCCTATCCTTCGCCTTCCAGCCAACTAATGATTTCTCTGGTCTCGGGACCTCGGGCCGGCCACTCAGTACATCAACAATATGTTTCAGCCCAACCCAGAACTCATCCTTCGGTCTGCGATTCGGCCAATCCGTTTCCTTCTCCTCGACTTCTTTCATCGGGGAGAAGACTACGCTGGCGCCTTTGATACCGATAACGGTACAGGTGTGCGGATCCTTGAGGATCGTTTTGTCAGAGCGGTCTTCGTAGCTCTCGAGATGCTCGATACATTTTATAGCTAGACGCACAGCACGCGTACGGTCCATGGGTGAGGGCGTGCCGCCCTGTTGGACGTGTCCTGGAATCGAGTCTCGGGATTCAAAGCGCTCGTGTGCTTCTTCGCGGATCATGTCTGCGATGAGCTTAGCGTTGTAGACTTTGCTCGCTTTCTCATTGATGAGAATGAGGCGGCCAGCGCGCGATTGGCCGGAGTCTTGTTGGAAGGCTTTCTTGAGGTGTGCGATGTCGGCCGCGAGCATGGCGATGCTGATGCCTTCTTCGGGGGTGTAGACTGCTACGGCGCCGACGGCCAGACCGGCGAGCGTGGCGACGTAGCCCGAGCGGCCTCCTTGCGTTTCGATTACGAAGACGCGGCGGCGGGAGGCGGATGCGGACTGTTTGATGGTGTCGCAGTAGCGGACTAGTTCGTTAAGGCAAGTGTCGGATCCAATACTGTATTCAGTGCCGGGGACGTTGTTGGATATTGTGGCGGGGAGGAGAGTCATGGGGATGCAGAGAGATGAGTACTTTTCTTGTGCTTGTCGGAGTTGAGATAGGGATTGAAAAGCTTCAAAGCCGCCTATCATGAAAAGCCCATCGAATTTGTATTTCGCAAACAGAGAGGCGATCAGTTCCATGCCAGACTCGCCGGGAGTCTCACGGTTCATTCCAATCTCGGAACCGCCTTTGCTTGCCCAGCCATCGACCTCGAGCCAGTCGAATTCCCTGACTGCTCCTACAGGTTGGTCATCATGATGACGAGCGAGACCAGCAAAGCCATTATGAATGGCAAGTGGAGTATGACCACGCGTGAGGCAGTATGCTACTGCCGCGCGGGTTGCAGCATTCACTCCTCCAGCAGGAGCACCAACGTGAATGATGGCGATTCTCATATGCTATAGTAGGTTAGAAACGTATTGAGAAAGAGGTGAAACTGCGGATCCCAGAGCGAAACTTACTTTGTGAGGAGGAAGCTTCATAGATTGGTTTAACTCGGTTGCAGTTGTAGTCATGTACGAGTTATACATATCCGAGAACTCGGTGTCTCTCAGCTTCATCGCCCGGTCAAACTCTCTAGCTTCAATGGCTTTAGAGACCTCCTTTGTGTCCAAGACAGCCTGCACAAGAGGCTTTCGAGTGATCTTGTTCTCATTGATGGCAATGAAAGGTGTTGGTGTTTCCGGTGTAGCGTCGAGCACAGCATTGACAGCTTCCACGCCTTGTAAAGTTGCGAGCTGCCTATCATAGGCACATGCTGTACCACCCCGTTGTACATGGCCAAGGGTTGTAATTCGAGTATCTAAAGCTAGGCCGTCCTTGTCTGCGAGGAGATCCTTGATCATTTCGGGGGATATCTTGTTGCCATCCTGGTCAGCAGCACCCTCGGCAATAATGACAATTGTCTTCCTCTTTCCAAACTTTCGGTGCTACTAGAGGATTAGTAAAAGATCACTAGAGAAATGAACATGGACCTTGCCTGCGCCACAATTGAGCACATCTCTTCTCTCCAATTCTCGGCTCTGGGTTTCTCGGGAATGAAGACGAAATCCGCACCCGTTGCAACTCCAGCCATGAGAGCCAACCAACCACAATGTCTACCCATAACCTCAATGACAAAAGCTCGAGAATGTGAAGAGGCCGTTGCTTCGATGTAGTCAACCAATTCGCATATTCGACCCAAAGCCGAGAAGCATCCAATGGTAGCATCTGTCCCGGACATGTCGTTATCAATCGAGCCAACAAGACCAACAATGTTGAGATGTTTGAATGGCTCGGTTTGCTCCACGGTCAATTGCTTAGTATCAACCAGTTCCTTGATCAAGCTGGGCCATTCCGCACGAAACTTGTCAGCTCCGGTCAAGGAACCATCACCACCGCAGATGATCAGAGCATCAATGCCGTTCAACACCATGTTCTTCGCCGCAGTCAATCTTCCGGGACGTTCGTAAAAGGCCATACACCTCGCTGTGCCAATTAATGTTCCGCCTTCGGAGAGCCAGCCTCGAACTTGTTCCCATTCGAACTTGCGTATGAAACTGCCACCCTGGACCAGACCTTCGTAGCCTTCGTAGATACAATAGGGCTCGCAGCCTTTCTCGACTGTCATTCGGACCACAGATCTGATGGCTGCATTCATCCCTGGAGCATCCCCACCGCTGGTCATCATTGCGATTCGACGGAGCTTTCCCTCAAGGGGAGGGGGAGGGGCTACGGGGTGTGGTGGTGCCATGGTGGTGGTGGGGTGAGTACTAGTGAGGGGTGAAGGAAGTGAAGATGAATATGGAGGAAGGCTTGAGTTTTAAGAAGAGGAGGGGGCTGTAAGAAGAGAGGGAATGAAAATTAAGTTTAAGAAGAGAAATATCTCACACGGGCTGGACGGGGCTGGTGGGGTAAAAATGCCCAGGTGCGGGACCTTAGGAAAGTGACGATGTGGTGCAGAAAAGAAGAAGCTGTTGACAGGGTTAAATTTGTTATCGCAGCCTTCAGTAAACCACCTGATACGGCGGATTTATAGCGCATGTGGGGGGTATCCCATCCCCTGCACGGTAAAGTCCCAGTGTATGCACGCCCTAATTGGGAGTTGTCGTAGGGTGGCACTCGGCGCGCAGGTCACTAAAACTTAGTACCTGAGCCGCTGAACGCCGATTGACGGTCGCATCCCGGCCACTAATAAAGGAATCCTGTAAGGGTGGGGTGACGACAGAGCTGGATCCACGGTATTATATCGAGTATCTTCGCTGTATATCCTCACGTCCGAACGGCAACGACCTATCTGGCCATATTTTAGGTGAATGAGAGAGGGAGGATTGCAACCTTAGGAGAGTAGTTACGAGTAGCTCCATCAAATTGACGACCAGCGACCATCAGCCTCACCTCGAGGCAGGAGGCAGCTTCCGTACTACTCCTTCAGACTACTTGACGGTCGCGCCTCGAATAACAGCTATGGCTTCTATACCGAATGAGTTCCCTATATCCCTGAAATCATGGCCTTCTTCCAATAGCAACGACTCCACTTCCCTACCAGGCCTCATCCAGCGCATCAACTTTGAACGAGGGGGCTTCCGAGATATCAGTGAGGAGAGTCTACGCCAGGAAATTGCCGAAGCAGAGGCAGAGAGTAGCAATGGCGAAGAAGACGGCTCGAGTGAGGAGGGAGATGGAGAGGAGGAGCCTGACCGGATGAAGGAGCTCATGACAGCTAGAGATGAAATGCTGATCCAGCTCGAGTACGTTTTATCACTGCGCAGAATATACATCTACTAACAACGTAGGGCTGCTCACCATGGCGCTGCATTCGCTCTAGACTTCGTTTCTCTTCTGCTTTCGAAAGATACCCCGGTTCAAGCTGGCTCGTCCATGACGCCCCAGCTGAGGGAGATGGTGGGAACAGGTACACTGGGGGCAGATAAGATACAAGCCTCCCGAGTTACGGATACACAGAAAGAGAACAACAAGCGTGTTGCCAAAGGGTGGAAGATACAGAACCTAAATAAGACCGTGGATACCATTCTCGAATCGGCCACGAGGCTAGAAAAGGAAATGGAGACGGAGACAAAGTACTGGGAGCAAGTTCTTGCTGTCAGTGAAAATGGATGGGCTGTGTGCCGATTGCCCAATGAGAAGCATACTTTGGGTGTGAGATTTGGGTTCTCAGAGGGTTTGTGGTCTCCTTTCCTAGAATATACTGAATGCTAACAAAAACAGCGGCACCAGCCTTCAAAAACCAAAGTTTAGCAGCTCTACGGAGAAACCCAGATGGGACAATATCCCTAGACCAAGGAGTATCGAGCACCGAGCCACAATGCGTGCGGGTTCGTGTCCAAGTTGACGGCATAAACACTGGATCTTCGATAATCCCAAGACCTGTGCCCGAAGATGCTCCTATAGAATCTCTAATACTCCAAGCACGAAATACCATATTCTCTACCGAGCTTTGGCAAGAGCTCAGCCGCGAAGCACGAACGCTTGGCGCGTTCAATGTAGGGTACAAAGGGGACCCTCTCACGTTTCCTCTTGACTCCGAGAGAACTATATTGCTTGATCCAGTTATCTTGGGCGACTCAGCTCCTTCACCACCCGGCCCCGATGACTCTACTGCAGAGGGGCTTGCTGTAGCCCTCAACCTCCTACTAGCTTATTCCCACAGACAAAACCACCGTCGAAGGACACAGATCCCAGCCCCAATCTCGGCCGCAAAGCGCCCAAATCCACCCTACAACTTGCTACGTTCTTTGATTACACGGCACAGTCACCAACAAACCATCACCTCCCTCCATAATCTCCTCGCGCCTCTCTGCGCGATGCTAAAATCTGCATCGTTAACCCCAACACCAACGTATACCATAATCCATTCCCCCTCCCAACCACCGCCATTCGCAAACTTCTCACTCGCAGAACGCACCATTTTCTCCCTAACCGATCGTTTGGAATCCATAGCGACTCTAAAACTAACACCAGACACAACCCTCAGCATAACCTCCCGCACCTCACAATTCCCAGTCGCGGGCACATCATTCGGTCTCTCCCTCAACCAAGAATCAGAGCTCAACGCCACGTGCGTCGCTCCCCCAGCAATAGCCGAGGTGAAAGGCGTAGAAGAATACGTTTTCTTCGCTACATCCTGCGCTCTTGCATCGCTCTTCACATCTTCTGATGTCGATGACTCCAGCTGGATACGCACAGCGCAGCCTAACGTCTTGCGAAAGCTCTTTCAAGGAGGCCGAGCCAAACAGCTCGTTTTTAATGTCTCGCGCATGAAGACTGGGACGAACGGCCTGAAGGGGAATTGTACCCTTAGTGTGGCGTGGGAATGGATGCGGCATGATAGCTGGAGTGGGGGGAACGAGAATTCGCTCAAGAATAAGGAAGCAAATGAGTTTGGGGAGAAGAGGGGGGAGCAGGGGGTCTATGAGTGGAGTCATGTGGCTGGGTGGGATGAGGGGGAGGGGGAGGTTATGAAGGGGTTGGAGGGGATAGTTACGGATGCGGGGAGGGACGAGGGGGCTGATGGGGCGAGGTTGAGGCAGAAGAGTGGCAGGGAGCTGGCTTTCAAGGGGAATTAAAGCGTCTCTTCCTACTCGATGGAAAATCATGGGCAAATTATGAATCAAAATCATCTTCTTGTATTGTCGTAGCCCATTTTAAATGATTGCTGTGCCTAGTCACTTCGGATGAAAGCTTATTTGCTTTTAAAATCAGCGGTAGTAAGTGAGAGCTTGTCAAACAAAAGAAACTCAAGAGGCAGGTGTAAAGGGGTCACCCTCACCTTACTAGTCGATCTCGCTTGCCAAACGTTGGCCCCAACCCAACCCAACCCAACCAACCTCTCCTCGTCCTTGTCAAGCCATCAAACTAACTACACAATCATTCGCACGCTCAAACAACTTAGCAAACCCTCGCCTTTTGATATATCTAAGACCCCAAGACCAGAGACTTTTATTTAATTGTTCGTGAGAGAAAGGACATTCAGCATGACTACCCGCTACCGTGTCGAATGTAAGCCGCGCCCCAGCTACTATCCCCAGTTTCTCGATGGTATTAGGTACAATGCTAACAGGCAGATATAGACGCACTGAAAACCCATCGACGCGATCAATTTATAGGTACTTCCTCTCGTCCCATTCCTTTGGACCTCATTTCTCCTATCTCTTCCTTGCCCAATTCCCCGCGTTGCCCCGCCCCCGCAGCTCTCCTCACTCGTCCCATCCCATGTCAACCTGCCTTTTCTCATATTCTAGAGAGATGCTAATATAAAACAGAATGGGTGAAGGGTCTTCTCGCCGTCCCATTCGTCCTCCACTCTCAGCCTACTGGCGTTTTTGAGACACGGTCCAATAGCGTCAAGATGATGGCCGCTGAAGCACATAGGCGGTATTGGGAAATCATGAGGGATGTGGAAGTGATGATTGACGACCATAGTAAGTACAATGTCTCGGCTTCTCTGGAATATTCAAACCGGCCTAACGTTTTTCAGTCGCCCACCAAGAAGTTGGCCTGCACGGACAATCAAAGCTTAAGTTGCTCGTCCCGAGCATAGGAACCTTCTTCACGAAATTGCCATTGGCCGATGCCTTTATCTACCAGGACAAGAAGCGTTTTATCTCGTCGAGACGTTTTGTCCCGCCCAGTTTTAATGATGTGAGGTTGATACTCAACACGGCGCAATTGATGGGCGTTACGTCTGCGGGGTCGATAGATTTGGCAACGTTTGATGGTGACGTTACTTTGTGAGGCCATCCGTCACTTCTTTCATTTTTAAGAAAGCTGTATTGATGGATATTAGATACGATGATGGTCAGAGCCTGGAACCTACCAATCCTGTGATTGAGAAGATCATATGTGAGTTGACGTGACTGGATGAGAAGGTTTACTCTGTCTAACATGAGATGAATAGATTTGATGAGTAAGGATACGAAAATTGGAATTGTGACTGCGGCTGGTTATACGGAGGCTGAGAGATACTATGGACGACTACATGGGCTGCTCGACGCTGTGAAGGCATCTACAATACTTTCGCCTGCCCAGAAGAAAAACCTCATAATAATGGGTTAGTATACTCCTTTCAGCTGATACTTTTCTTGACCTTATTTAGCTAACTATTTCATAGGCGGCGAATCAAACTTTCTATTCACCTACTCACCCACCTCGCCCTTCCTTCTCACCCACCTCCCCCGGCGTTCCTGTAAGAACAGCATCGATCCCATTTATGTCCTACTCAGCATGCCTCGAGAGTTTGCATTCATGCTTCCAGATCAAGTGCTCTAAAAACTTCTCGCGGCTTCTGCCGCGCTCCTCAAAACTGGAACTAAAGCTGACTTCCCGTTCCTTGCAGGGATTCTACCTAGTATGTCGACCTGGACGCAACCCACTATAACCTCCCTTCTGGACCTCGCCGAATCCTCTCTCCGAGAATGCGTAGCCAACCTCTCCCTCCCCGCCACCATTCTCCGCAAAGAGAGAGCCGTAGGCATCATCCCTTCTATCGCCGGCTACAAATTCGCGCGAGAATCATTGGAGGAAACTGTGTTGGTTGTGCAGAAAAAGCTGGAGATGAGTGAAGTAGGGCGGATGTTGCCGTTTTGTGCTTTCAATGGTGGGAATGATGTTTTTGTCGATATTGGGGACAAGAGTTGGGGAGTGCTGGTTTGTCAGGAATATTTTGGCGGGGTTAATGGAGGCAGGATTGGGGGAGAGAGGACGCTTCATGTTGGGGATCAGTTTTTGAGTGCGGGGAGCAATGATTTCAAGGCCCGTGTGGTGGGAACAACGGCCTGGATTGCAAGTCCTCGGGAGACGGTTGAATTGTTAGACGAGTTGAAGGAGTTGATTGAGGGGAAGGAGGTACTCGTAGATGGCTTGTAGAGTAGGGCTGATGGTTATCACTAGTATCAAAGTTCTATCCGCAATAGGACATTTTACAAGCGTCTGGAAACTCCAGGCGGTTTTTAATTTGAGCCGAAACTCGAGATGAGGCATTCTGCTCCCGCATTAAGGCGAAGTCCCTTTTTGTTTTGTTTAGTTACTTCTTTCCGAAGATTGTTCACATTCGATCCTACCCCTTTAGCCTCAACTACTCATTCTTTCGCAATCGTCCTATTTCGTCGACTTCTTGACAAGCGAATCTTTAATGTGCCTCCTTTTCGTTTCTGCTCATTTTCAACAGCTGGGTTTATTCTTCGATCTCGGTATAATCTGCAAATATCACTTGTTTGAATCCATATGCCCTTAGAGTCCACTCCTTTACATTTATATTGACTAGCCTTCAAGCTCGAAATCCGCCAAATTCAAACACCGGAACTCCTTGTGCGATTTGAGTCGAAGTGTCTTTAGTGACCTCGGTTTTTGCGTATGTCAAACATTACCGCACTCGTGGCTAAATTCTTTGTTCTCCTTGAGTCGTGAATTCTCACTTTACTGATATTCCTTTGTCTCTATTAGCGGTTATTCTGTGTTGCTACGCGAATAAGGTCAGTTCATATGCTGCAAACGGCGGTTCTTTGAGGACTTTTTCCTCGTGTGGCTTATTTGAATATCTGTAGAATTATCCCTCGTTCCTTATTCCGGCAGCTACATCCATTTCAAGATTTTCCTGTGATTCGTTGCCGGTTACTGTAACTCCATAAGTGAAATTTCAGATTACAACTACAAATATGTCTCCTAAGAAGAAAGCATCAACCAAGGAGCCACCAGAGAAGAGCGCCCTAAGTCCGGTGATTGATGACTCGACAGTTGAGTTACAGGCCGAACAAGGAGCACGGGAGCTTCTGCTCCCCTGCCTCGCTCGAGGCTATACTCCCGTCCATACCTCTGGCGCAGACGCACAATGCGGAGTTCGCGCGCTCTTCATAAGCTGGTCATCAGCGGTCCACGAAGACGGAATCCAACTCTACAACGGCCACGTCCCCGGCATAACCGAGTTCAGGAAGCTGCTCAAGGGCCAGCCGTACCAGCGCTTCTGCGACGCGGCAACCGCCTCGGCCTATCCCGATGCCGTTCCTGCGCAGGGCACGAGAGAGAGGGTGCACTATGAGGAGATATACCGGGACACGCATCGCGAGCGCTGGCTGCGGATGGAGGGGCTGCAGGCACTGCTGTACGCCGCGAACGAGGTGTACGGGACGGAGTTCGAGCTGGCGTACGTGCTGGACGGCTTTCGTGGCAGGTTCGACAAGGGGGGTTATTGGGACGCGGGGTTCGAGCAGCCGACTGGCGTGACGACGATGGTTGATAATGAGCGGCTTGATCGTCCGGTCGTCTTTCTGTGGAATAATAATGCGGATACGAGGAATCAGTCTTCTGGTGTAGAGGATGCGGAGGGGTCCCATTGGGAAGGCTTCGCTGCGCCGCGCGACCCTCCGGGAGTCGGGGATGCGTTGAGGCGGCAAATGGTCTTGGACTGGTAGGTTTATTGCTGGTTTCCTCTATTCTCATGAGCTGGGAACTGTTTCAGGTGCCTATGGCCGGCTCCCGAGACAGCTCCTAGCTAGGCTCCTGGGATTTTTCGAAGCACTGGCTTTTTACTATGCTAATTCGTGGGGTAGGAACGTTGGCCGCGAATTGAAAGAGGATATAGAGAACGGTGTCTGGAGAGTTATAGAGGATTGCGAGGGCGCTGGTGTCAACGATCTCAGCGTCAGAGTAGGCCATTTTGTGCGAGCGGCAGAACCACATAAAACTATCAAAGTCCCAGAGGGTTGGGTATATATGTAAGCATCATTCATGATCCCCGCAACCGCGGCGAACTGACTAACAGTCCTTCCCAGGAGGTTAACTACACCCACTGTAGCGTCAAGCCTGGTTAGGGTGAAACTTGAAGGGCTGGTACCACGCTCAAGCTTGAGGAGAGTTGAAATGCACGCTTTAGCTCCAGCCCCCGGACCTCCTAAGACCAAGAAAAAGAGGCAAGACAACTTCAGGAAACTTACAGCTAAGGAGAAGCAAGAGAATCGCCAAAAATGCATCCGGGATTTCATGGAATTAGCACATATATCCGGACCAGACGCAACGCTCTGGGTGACTACCTTCCCCGACAAAAGCGCAGTGGGTCTGTTCGAAATATACGATGAGAACAAGCTGCTCTTTAGACTCTTCCCCCCTGGTGAGCTCAGAGACTTAGAAGTATTCCGCCTGCGAGCTCCTAATCATTCGGAGAAGACAAGGAGGCGGTTCCTGGCAGCGTATAAAGACCTCAATACTGCGGTTGATATGCTGATTCAGGACCCATCGGACATCGATAACGTCAAGCCGCTAGGTGGCGGTTCCCAGAAGACTCTTGCGAACTTCATCGTAGAAACAGGTGCGAGCCCGGAAGAAGCGGGGCTGTTCTTGTCTGCTTTTGACACTCTGGACCAAGCGGTCGAATCTTATATTAGGAATCCGGACTTTTTCGAGGACCTAAATAAAGGCGGACCAGCAGACTTAGCAGGGTCTATAAAGAAGACAGGCGCATCGACGGAAGATTCGCTTTCTGAACGGAATGAAGGCGTTAAGTATCCAACGCTACCACCTTCACCACCACCACCACCACCCGGGCGCGATGTAATTGAGCTCAAAATATTCCGCGAGGTACACAGAGTACTGAGAGGAAAGGATATGGTACAGGTAACTGAATATGTGTTGGATACGTCTATGGGCAACACGGACGCTCGAGAGTTCACTGCTCTCGATGGAAACCTAGTAACATCCGTACTTGTAAAACACCCAGTAAGTACACATACGGGAATGAACTAGACCCGCCTGCGTCTTTGATTTCCAGCTAACCAATTCTCCAAACAGTGGGGTATAAAAGCCAAAAGAATTCCAGTTTTCCCCGAACCCATCCATCTAGTAGCCGCCTCATACGGCCTCACTAAAAGCCAGCTTCACCGGATATGCGAATTAGTCGGATATACCAAGGACCAGGGGCTTATTAGCCTCCCCGAGTTCCGCACGTGGGCCGAGAAGTGGAGAAAAGAGCACACTGTTGGCCTCCCACTCGGGCACGTAACACGCGAATACAGACTCACCCCGAACTTCTGCCTGGAGAAGGGCGAGGTTGTGCGTGCGAGCGCTTACAGCGAGAAGGCTGATGCGCATGAGCGGTTGATGGTGCATACTTGGACGGGCAAGCTGGCGCGGATCAGCTGTGATGATTATGAGCCGATTGATTGCGCGTTTGGGGTTTCGATGTGGAAGGCGGAGGTGCTGGATGAGCTTAGGGTTGAGTTTCCGGGTAGAGAAGAGCCGTTACGCAATAGCTCCCTAAAGCCCACCGCGCCAGACAGGTACGGGAAGATGGTTGGTGGTGGGAAGAGAAAGAGCGAGGAGAATGATGGGGGAGAGCCGGGTAAGCGCAAGGTCCTATCGCGTTCACCACCTGCGAAACTTCAGAAAGGTGTTGAGACTCTCCAGGACAAGAAGCGAAAGGGCGGGAAGAGTAAGAGTGATGAAGCTGAAGCTGATGAAGAGCCGAGCAAGAAAAAGAGGAAGGGCTGGTTACCACGTTTTATGTAGAGGCCAGATGTACATAAGCTAGGAGCGTTCCACTTGGATGGTTCCTATAAGCCCTGAACCCTCTAGTGTCTACATTAATTTGTGTACTTGCTGACCTCAACTCCAGAGGAAGTAACTTCAGCATCCGAGAGGTTGAAAGCTGTTGGGCGTCGGAGAGGGAATGACTTGCAATATCAGGAATTCAGTGACTCAGATTCGAACTCTTCAGACGACGCAGAAGATTCAGTGTTTAGAATCAGGGCTCGAGATAATGTAGAAGATTGAGCTAGTCTTTCTTTGGATGTTCTGGATTTCGGTTTGATAGTTTGTAACTAGTTTAGTAGCACCAGTAGTAGTTGTAGTATATACAAGTTAACGCAACTTTATAAACAATGAGTGATCAACATACCGGGTGACATTTGTATCCATGTCTATTCATTCCCAAATCTATGTCTGTGTCATGCACCAATGTATCCATTCAACGCCATGCCATGCTTCTTCATCCGTGTATCTTGATGCGTAAACCCACATCCGTTTCTATAGCTTCACCAAAGGAACCTTCGAATACAACATATCATACCCCTTCCCAATCCAACCCTCGCTCAAACCACCCTTTCCCACAACCCTTAAACCGCCAGCCATCCACAGCCCCGCAAGCGCAACAGCAATCCCATTAATAACCCACCACCTCCTCCTCGCCTTCTTCTCATTCCCGGCTTCAACCCACCCATTCCACCTCGCAGCGCCCCAAACAAAGTGACCTGATGCCGTAGCTACAAGCGCCACATACCCCGTCCAAGCAATGGCCGGATGCCGCGCAAAGCCATGCGCGACATACCCAAGTCCCACGCCACTTGAACCGCCCTCATAAACCCACGGTAATATACGGTTCACAAAGGCATGCGTCAGCACCAGCGGCGCAAGTATATACCCACTTGCGCTAGCCCAACTCACAGCCGGCCAGACCTTCAACCTCTTCTGCAACCGTGAACTGATCGGCAGATTCGCAGCGCCGTAACGCTTTAGATTCCCATTTCGACGGTGGATTCGTAAGGCGAGGCCGGAGAGGATATGGGTTGTGATGGGGAGCGTGATGAGGAGGGGTTCGAGGGGGAAGGATTGGTAGTAGGGGCGTGTGAGGAGGAGGTAGGGTTCTGAGGCTGGGAGAGAGCGTGTTATGAGGGGGATTAGGGAGGTGTTTGTTAGGTGGAAGGCTGTGTAGATGGTGAAGATGTAGGACGAATATTTTTGGGCTCTTATTACTGTTCAGAGTTTTCGTTAGCAGTCTGTTTCTTAAAGATTCTGAAGAGGGAAGAGTACGGTAATATGCAACGCCATGCCCACTTCCGCTCAGTCCTAAAGAGTGTGGAGGAGAAGGTAGATCGGGTAGTTGCTTCTCGAGTCCTGCATCTGAGGAGGGGGATTCGATTGGTGATGGTTCTAGTTGTTGAAGAGAGATAAAAGTCTCTTGCGAGACTGTAGATTCTCGTCGTTCTTCCATATCAATATCGAGGTATTGTTACTTCAAAAACAAATAAAAGAATGAGATGACCAACGAAAGGATGATGTTTGGTTCGTCTTGATCTATCAAATTTAAGCTTATATGCGCACTGACCACACCTTATTTTTCACATCTCACTCACAGCCGCAGACCTGACATCAACTTTGAATTTGACAAAACTCGACACTAAATGAAAAGGGACATATATCTTCAATATGCCTCCAGTAAGTATATTCCACCCACACAAGATCGATTACAACATAGCAGCTGACCATCCTCCCAAAGCGCGGATTCACAAACCCAGCGCCAAAAACCGACAGCGCAAGAGAAGCAGTCAAGTCATTTTATTGTACTTCATCCCGCCGTCTTTCCAATTAGCTTATGCTAATAAAAGAAACAGGCGAACTATGTAGTAAAGGCTATGCCCGTATGAACGAATACGAAGCGCACCTCTCCTCTTACGACCATTCACACAAACAGCGCTTGAAAGACATGCGCCAACTCACCCGCGATCCGCTCGCATCATCAAAAGCGCGAAAGGCAGAAGCGAAAGCTGATAAGGGGATGGGGCTTATCAGCATCAAGCTTGGAGGAGAAGGGGCAGTGGAGGGAGGAGAGAAGACCGGGGGTGCAAATGGAGGTGGGTTCAAGAAAGGCGGGTTTAAGAAGGCGGGCTTCAAGAGCGCTTTTGCACCAGCTTCGGATGGGATTGAGACGCAGCCTGCTGCGGTCAAGAGTGATGAGAGGGGGAGTAGTTTGGATGAGGGGAGGATTGAAGGGGTGCGGGGCGGCGAGAGTGATACGGAGGATGAGGGGTATGAGATGTATGATCCGAGGTTTCCTACGGAATGAGACATGCGGGAACTGGCATATTAAATGCGTCGGACGATACCACGAAACAGGTCTAACCATGAACCATGGATTCCAAAGATACCTGGAATCACAACTCTTCACCAAGCATAAGGGAGAGTCGACCAAGACAGCCACCACTGCACCATCCTTCACTATACCCAAGAAAAGGGCCCTAGGAAGGCCACAATGTCAAGAGCAATGGAAAATGCCTTTGTAGTTGGACTACGAGTTATGTTGGGGTGCAGAGGGACTGACTATGAGAAGATTCGAATGGGGCACGTAGCCACGACAGGAAAATAGGACGTTGGTGGAATATTAGGATAATTTGCGCGTAGCAAGTGATCATTTCAGAATTGCTACTACCTCGAGCCTTTAGGTACGTGGTAGCAAGACACCATACGAAGAAGATTCAAGCCCAGATTCATATCCAGCCATCGTGTATCGTTGCTAGTCTTTGACTTTCATTGTATGTCTAACTCTCCTTCCACTCTCCCGTCTCGTTTTGTTTTCAAACCTCCCAACCATGTCTTATGCCTCGCTCGGCCCGCTTCATCCAAAGCAGGTCTTGAGCTGGATACACACAAGTGTACAAGACTATATTGAATTCCAACGACCTTTGAGTGCGAAACCTCCTTTTGCTTATGTGGTGGACCTTTGCAATTTGTAACTGGAACATACCTATCTCTGTATGAATTTTGTGCCTATGTTGACTTGGTGTTTGTCTGATGTTTGCACTTTATATTTTTATAGTTGGCCTAAACCCAGGGTTTTCCCTATCTATTCTTTGTGTAAACATTATCTGAGTGTCTGTCTGAGACATCCAAAAGCTAGACTTGAGCGATTCTTCAAGAACGCCGAAGTCGAAGCCGGCTTGCAACGGATTGCTGCATTTTGATTCAGGCGACAAGGTGACAAGAGTGTATCATGTGCCGTTGCTGAACTTGCATTGCACAAGAAGAGTGTACACCAGTTCAAGAATGCAGCTTATCACGCTTCTTACCTTATAAAAATATTTCTAAACCCCAGAAAGCTCGCAATCTATAAAACAAAATCTCTCACCCATCCCCAAGCCCGCTTGCATTCCCTCTTTTCAATCTTAATACTCAGCTTCTTACCCAAGCGTCCTCCGCCCACCAACAAAATGTTCAAACCAACCCCCCTTTCCATCCTCCTCCTCAACACCTACATCACGCTAGGCGCCGCCGCACCCACATCCACACCCCCCGCGCAGCCAACCTACCCCTCCATCACCCCCGGCCCCGGCCTACCCACCCCCGAGTCCCTGAACCTCACGACCGCCTCCCTCCTCAACACCTCCACCATCGAAACCCACACGCGCCGTCCGCACGCCCACAACGTCGGCACCCTGTGCCAATCCACGACGCTCGCCGCCAACAACGACGTCGTGGCCGCCTTCAACTACCTGTACGCGCTGGGCCCGCGCTTCTGCGGCGGCAGCGGGGACACGGGGAGTATTTCGGACTTTGTGAGGGCGGGGAGCGCGTTGGTTGTTGGGACGAATTTTGGGGCGGGGGGGGTTTGGGGGTCGTATTGGTGAGTTGTGTATATACTGCCCGTGTTAATTCATTCTCTTTTTCTTTTGATTGAGCGGATTTTTTTTGGGGTGAGAGAATAAGTGAGTGAGCGTGTGCTGATCTTCCTCCGCGCATCAAGTACCGATGTCGCGTATAGCGTCGCGGATATATACGTGACGTGCAGAGGAGCGCGCAGCCAGACTTCTTTAGCCGGTAAGCTTGCCTTGCTCATCTATCTCATCAATAAACCGCATAGGTCACAATGCATTTCTAATGTGGGATTATCAACAGGAGATTCTTTCGCGTATGGAAATGGGAATTTGCACGTTACTGTTGACTCGGGGAACATTGACTGATTGATTGGGCAAGAAAGCTGGGAGGTTTTTCTGTACGCGTAAATTCGTAAATTCAAATTGGCTTGGTATTACATTACTCTGTATGGTGACCTTCCAAAGTGACACCAAAGTGACACCAAAGTGACACCAAAGTGACCCAAAGTGACACCAAAGTGCAAACAAAGGCTCCCCTTTGGCGATATGCAACAAAAACACTAGCATTCTCAAAAGGGAAAGCGGTGAGCACTGCTGTACGTGATTTGAATATTATCCTTGAATTTAAACCTGAACATAACGTAGTAATCCCCTTCTGAGCGGCTTTCGGTAAAGTTCAAGGGAGTGTAGTAGAACTGTACAGTACTTCTTACGTCTTGACGATTAAGCTTGCACTGGCTAGTCTTTTGTATGTTTTGTTTTTGGAGGATTGTATAGGTAGATAAGAGTACGACGCAGAAGGACCGGATGAGGTGAAATGGAATGGAAGATTGGCCGGGATCATTTAGCCTGAATATGTAGGATATGTGGAGCCGGATATGTAAATTACCTGGGTTGGGGCCTAAAATTAGCCTCATTTGGATTACGTTGCCAGCTGCCGAAAGTAAAACCCGATATCAACCATTTTCAGAGAGAAGTTTATTTGTGAGATAGGAGCAAGTTGGTGGTACACAGGAAATCCAGAAAGGCATCGAGAGGTATCCTTTAACTATGTCACATAAAGGCGCTGTAGAAATACACATCTTGAATCCCACCCCTATGCCATCCAATTATCCATCGTCCATCTACAACCGTAACAGCTTCTTCGCATAGTTCTCAATCACCGACTCATTAGGGAAGGCCATATCCTCCAACTTCGCGGCATACGGTGTAGGCACTTCGGCACCTGTAACTCTCGCAGCGGGCGCATCAAGGTAATCGAATGCGTATTCCATGGTCAGGGCGAGGATCTCAGCGCCGACACCAAAGGCCGGGAAACCGGACTCGACGGCCATAAGACGGTGGGTTTTCTTTACAGATTTGACGATCGACTCGACGTCGAGTGGTTTGATGGAGCGGAGGTTAATAACTTCGACCTCGACGCCGTATTTCTTCTTTAGGGCCTCGGCGGCAATGAGAGATTGGCCGACGCAGCGAGATTGAGTGACGATGGTAAGGTCCTTTCCTTGACGCTCGATCTTTGCTTTGCCGAATGGAATGACGAAGTCGTCTTTTTGTGCGGCTTCGCTCATAGGGAAGGATTGGCCGTATAACAACTCATTTTCGAGGACACAGACGGGGTTAGGGTCTCTGATGGCGGCCTTCAGTAATCCTTTGGCGTCTTCTGCGCTCCAGGGAGAGACGACCTTGAGACCGGGTATGCTTCCGTACCAGGCCGAGTAATCTTGCGAATGTTGTGCTGCGACACCGGCCGCGAAACCGTTGGGACCGCGGAAAGTGATGTTGCAGGGTTGGATACCACCAGACATGTAATGCGTCTTTGCTGCGGAGTTGATAATCTGGTCAATGGCTTGCATGGCAAAGTTGAAGGTCATGAACTCGCACTGTAGTCATTTCTTAGCCATAGCTTATCGCACCGGGAAAAATAGGACTTACGACAGGATGTAAACCGGCCAATGCAGCTCCAACTGTAAGACCGCAGAATCCAGACTCGGTGATAGGACTGTCAATAACTCTCTTCTCACCAAATCGGTCCAGGAGTCCCTTGGTAACTTTGTATGCGCCATTGTACTGAGCGACCTCCTCACCCAGGACAAAGACCTTGGGGTTCAACTCCAATTCCTCCGCAAGAGCTTCATTCAGCGCATCTCTGACTGTGTATTCCTTATTGCCGCTCTCCTTCGCATATCCTCTGCTCTGGACAATCGCCGGAACTCGGGGAAAGCTCTGGACGGCGCTGCGGGCTACAGGCCGTACTGATGCTGCAGATACAATTCTGGAAGCTGGGCGCAAGAGTCGTGACATCTTGGTAGGAAGCCGCAGCTGTGAGGAGGAGGGGATAGGAATGATTTAGGTGGGTGGAGTTGAGAATGGAGGTGTCAAGATTTCTTCAGAAGTTCAGCCGGCGTTGGGAAGCTATCAATTTCCAACAAAAGTCCGGACCCCCACTAGTCCGGTTTAGTGATAGTGTCGGGATAGTTCCTGTCAGTTCCGTTATCAAAATACCTACCTGATACCTAGTCATCATATATATCTTCACTCTTTTGCATTTTTAATATTGCTGAGTGTATTGAAAACTCTTAAAAGATATAGTAATATATGTTTTAAACACATTAGCTAAATCTCGTCCTCTTTCGGTCTTTGAGCTTTCAACGTTTGAAAGTCATTCAATGCCCGGTTCGCAGATAAATCGGAATTCAAAGAGAGATAAGATTCTCTCGCAAGCATTTCACTTGATAGAAATTACAGCTTGTCAGATTCTTCAGTCTCAGTCTCGAGTAGTAGAGAGACTCATATCCACAAAGTATAACTCAAGGATCGTGGGAATCATAGTATTTATTGGTATTCATCATGCGTTCTATGGAGTGTATGTACTATTCACTGCCGTCATTGTCTGCCACCCGATCCTATCCTAAACGCCATAGCCTGCCCTGCTCCGGGCTCCAAATAATCAATTCCAGATACAATCTGTCGCCTCAAATTACCTCCTAATGCAGAGACACTTCA
This sequence comes from Lachnellula arida, assembly GCA_007821475.1. NCBI lineage: Eukaryota > Fungi > Ascomycota > Leotiomycetes > Helotiales > Lachnaceae > Lachnellula > Lachnellula arida. Next base: position 58,931 of record QGMF01000013.1, on the reverse strand, counting down.
TACTCCGTTTAAACACCCATAGTGAAATCATGCTCGATCCCTGGTGTGACGCTTGCCATGAACTGTTTCGATTAGCATAAGAGCTTGTAGAGGGAATGCTGGAAGCTTACTTTCAAGAACACGACCAGATATTGATCCACTCGAATAGCAACCTCTTCATCCGAGACATCCTGATCATGTTGTAGAACTTCCCACTCATCATTACCATTTCCACCAGCCTTCATACCATCTACAAGAGCTCTGTCGCCACTTAGACCGGTTTTGCTGAAGTCATCGACCAGCCCTTCCATACCAGCATCTTTGGCGCCTGGTGCGATCTTCCCTTGGCGCATCTTCTCTCGACGAATCTTGAGAGCGGCGTCTGCACGGTCGAGGAGGGTCTTCATAACGCTGGCATGTTTACATGGGTGTACGGATGCCATCTTGATGTTGTTGCTGAAATAGGGGAAGTCTTCAAGGGTAACTGTCTTATCTTTGTAGTCGCCAACGATATCTTCCATCATGAGTTGCGGGGTAAGAGGTTGCGAGTTTGCAAGGTATCCGGAGAGGTAGAGGCGTGGAGTACGGTAGTAAGGAGTGTAGGCGATGTAGAGAGTGTATGTACGTCGAGATCTATCATCAATATCATATTAGTACGAGTACTTCGAGGCGGAACTGCCTGGACTTACGCATCAGCTCCATCGCCCTTGGGATCTCGAATAATAGCCTCATCATCATCTTCCTCGTCCTCCATATCTGGAATCTCATCCTCATCTTCTTCCCTCTCCCCCATATTTCCGCTCTCATCCACAGTCCTCACATCCCTAGCTCTCGCCTCTTGGCTCGCCGCCAACCCCCCAGTTCTCAGCCATCCGTCCTCATCATCCCCAGGCGCATGCGTTCCCCCCGCAAGCTTAAAGTCTTCTCCATCACCCACCATCGTCTCATCCTGCCCAGCATCTCCCGCGAAGTTCTCGTCAAGTCTGCGATGGCATGGCACGCCTCGAGTCACAAGGAACTGCTTGCCCGGAGGCAAGTAGCTCACGCGCTTGCTTTCCGGAGAAGCGTCCGCCCACGACCATGTCGGGAACTTGTAGACCAGGTAGTCGCCGGCGGCTACGAACTCTTCGGGGGTGATTTGGCCATTTTGACGGAAGGTGGAGGTGTGCGACACGGGTGCCCACTCCCGCACTCTGTCGAGGGTGCTGTGGAGGAAGTTCATCGTTGGCGGGGTAGATTATGGTACCGTTTGCGATATCGAGATGTTGTGTTGAGGATTCGTAGACTTGTCGTAGATGGAGTTTATAAGTTTAGGAGAGGAAGTATATTGTATCGAGGTTGGTTTGAATGTCGGACAGAACAAAGGATGACGAGCTGCGGCTTCAGCCTCGAATCATACCCCTCCTCGAGACGTGATTGGTCAGATTGGAGAATCACGAGGAAGTTACTTGTACAAGTGACTGCCTCAACTTGAAATGAAGAAATGTTTCAGATTTGATGAGTCATTTGTGTCTTTTCTCAAAGGATGAATAATAGGCTTTGTGAATATTCAAAGAGAAGGGAGTTGTTCCTGGAATGGCCCCCTTTTGGGCATTATGCACTTTTAGGCTACACCCCTTGTAAAAACACCATCGGAGATTTACTCTATACAAAGCTATTTGAGCTAGGGCTGGTTTCACACTCTCGGACTTTCATACACGAGGAAGTAATTCTTTTTTAGAGGTTCAAAGTCTATATAATAAATATCACATCTAATGCCAATGGGTAATTACCTATTGGGGTTGCATGCAAGAGGGCGCTCTGAAAAGCTGATCTCAGCCCAGTAATTCATCACCTCTCTTTCGTCTTCTTTCCCCCACCTTGACTTTTAGGATAATCCACCGCTCACAAGTCGATATGTCTCTCGGCTTCTCAGTTAGTGATTTCGTCCTCTTGGTTCAACTCGCCCATCAAACCTTCCGGAATCGCCAAAATGCCGGACCAGAGTATACAAAAATATCACGAGAAGTCCGAAAACTTCACAGCGTCCTTCCGAGAACTTCAGACGGAAGCTCATAGAACAGAGTCATATCATCATGTGTGTTCAAACAAGACACTTCCTTGGAGACTGCACTTCGCGAGACCGCGAATAGTTGCGAAGATGTCCTTAAGAAGTTTGATCTCGTCCTCGCAAAGTACGAGTCGCTAATTGTTGATGGCAAGGCGGGAAGCGGAACGAAGTTCTGGCAGCGCTTGAATTTAAATCGTCGAACATAGAGGAGTTACGTATCATCAGAGGAAAGCTGATCTATCACAATTCGACGATGTCGGTACTACTTGATATAGTCCAGCTGAAGTCTGTAGGTCGGATTGAAAATAAGTTGGAGGGTGGCATTCGTGAGCTGATGGGCCAGTTTGAGAAGATGCGAAGAGAAATTTATAGCATAGCAGCTCACGCAAGAGAGACGATCGAGGCGGCTCAACGTTGTTGTTGTTATCTCTATCAACTTACGCTGGGGACAACAAGGAAATCTGGCAGGACTTTCGCAGGGAACTTATCAGAAAGGGCTTCAAATGTGAGAGTTTTAATCGACACAACCATGGTCTTCAAGCCTATATGCTGAAGTTGAACCAAAGTGGTTTCTTGGACAAAGGGTCACTCCATAGCCTAAGATGTTCTCATGATGTCCCTTGGTGGAACAGGCGCATGTGTGTGGCTCACACACATGAAGTCCGTGGGCAAGACGTAGTCTCGAATACCGCAGCAGACTCGACTATTCCTCTCGACGAGAAATTGAACGCGCTAGAACTATTTGTTGACACCACTAGATCTCCTGAACCTCGAATTGAGGAAAGGGGGCACCTCGCTAGCCATTGTGATTGGGTCCGCCATGGTACCAAAACACATCGTATAGGACAAAGTTTTACCACGCCTCGACGAGATGTCGACTCCTCAGTTAATCCGTTCCTTTATCCTGGTCCTGGCAATATTTCTCTGATACTAACCCTCAAGATGATGCTTTCATGGTTCCCGGCAACGCTCTTTTAGTTCAGAGGGCGCTCTTACTCTCTCGCATAGAAGTTCTTTTCAACAGACACAGCTGACGCCGAACTCGTGACTTCAAGAGTAGTACATGAAGCCTTGTCCTGGAGCCGAGGAAAACAAGCTTGGCCAACCGGGTTCAGCGCACAGAAGGAAGGCTTGTTCCAATTACGGAGATTATGTGAACGAGGCCAAACAAATAGATTTAGCAATTGCTTGGATGTTATAGTTTCAGAAAAACTTTGTAGAAACACTCGTTAGCGAGAAATACCCCGCGCCCCCTGTGCCGTGATAAGGGGAGGTTATATTAGTTCATCCCATGTTACCTCCATGCATTCGCCGCAGCTCTAACAACTTTGTTAAACAAACACAAAACGTGATTGGATGACGACCTTGAAAATAGCAAATGGTTTTCTCATTCAGGTCCAGATGCATCCATTTCCTTACTTCCGTCAAGTGTCGGCGACGTCGAGGACCAGTCCTTTCACTGCTGAAGCAGTCTGTAAGCAAGCAGCAGCAAATTCAGGATCTCATCTCACACACGATTCTCCTTTACTTCGGGAGTATTCTTGAGAGTCTGCGACCACCAATTCAAGCAAGAGAAAGGGCTTTGACATGCAGCCAGGTGCGCGTTTTACTGTTCAGGCTGCCAGGATGATTACAGAATGGGCATCGGTGAGCATGTCCGTATTTGCCACCATAGCAGCAGCAGGTAAATTGGGCGCTTTCATTGGAACAAGACCGAGTAACGGCTCCGAGAGAATGAAATTATTCGGACCGTCCAAGATGCCTTAAGCAGCGCAATAGCTCAGCTCTGGGTATAAGAGCATGGCATACCATCACCTGCCTGAGCGAAAGGATATATCGCATTCCATTTTTGCATCACGATACCTTCGAACGAAGAAACTTGGAAGATCTGATCCACGCGTGAAAACTTTCCGAGCTCAATGAAGGCGGATCATTGCTAGCACCACTTTCGCCAACACTGCCAGCATATTTGTGTTCAACGCTTCTTTTGAAAAGACTTCAGCATATCAAATCCCAGAAACCAGTCGTCGTAATTGAGAACACTATTCTCCTCCTCACAGGTATGGGAACTTTCCTTGAAACCACCACATGTGTTGTTGCCCAGCCAAGTACACTGCGCCAAATTTCTCAAATTTTGTTGTTCCGGGAGCCTCCTAGCTTTGGCTTACGCACATCCGGTCGCAATCTAGGAAATTTGAGGCTCTCACAATGCCGGATCTTGACAACTTGGTGAACCATGCGTTTGAAGGAGATGAACTACCGGTACCACAACCACAACCACAACCACGACCCAATCCCACCGACCCCGTAAGTGCACCACTAAATGCCTTTTCGAGGGAAACGTTCTTGGAAACAATATATAGATCTTTTGGTACAGTACTGATCGCCCTCTATGTTATAGGGTTATGGCAATTGATGTAGTGATAAAGGGGGTGATGTTCTGATATTGACGTTGAAAAACGTTGAAAAGACGTTTTCTGTGGTGGCGGTGGCTGTGCATCCTCTAAAAATGAGGCAATTTCAAGCTTAGTCATTCAATTTGAAGACTAGGTACCTCTACCTCACCTCTACCTCTACCTCTACCTTACAGCTTACAGCTTACCTTATCTACCTAGGTACATGTTATCCTATACCTTACCTTCGCGCTTGAATAAGAAGCTCTGTAAATCCAATCTAATTATTTTATAAACTACGGAGTAGAGGTTCTATCCTCAGGCTATTCCCCCCCCCTCGGCCACCACCCCCTGCCCGGCCCCCACCACAAAATACTTAGCCTTGCGAGAACAAGTTCTCTCACAGAGAAGAGGGTTCTGGTGGTTTATAAAATCAGGCTGAAATCCAGCAAACGCGCCCAACCGTGAACAAACAATGTCCACTTGCAGAATACGGTATCAACTGCCGGAGATCCTCATCTCAGGTCCCCCACCTACCGTCGTCAGCTGCAATATCCACCGTCCTACTCCGTAAAGGGGGGACACGTCGGACGAACCCTCTGCAAGTGTAAAAGGTGGACATTTTATGGATTTCTGGTTCGTGAGTACTCAAAAACGTCCATTTTATATGGTAAATTATAGCTAGCAACCATATACAGTACTGTGGGCAACGAATGATTTACGTGCAGAGGGTTCGTCCGATGTGTCCACCCCCTTTACCTTGAAAGGCATTCAATGTCCACTTGAACATTCCCATCACTAGATTTCTCGGAAGAACAATTAATCTTGACAAGGTTGAAGGTACTCGTATGCTGAAAGAAATAGGGTGCTCCTGCGGACTTCTCTTGCTTTGGGAATTCACTCGCCACTGTGACTGTCCCGTGGGGCCTTTTCTGGCTGGCATTAGTAGCCGCATTACAAGCTGATAAGTAATGGTTACTGCAATTATCCGCCTTTCAATTATTTCTTTCTTTCTTTGCGATTTATTTCAAGTTGTCAATAATCAAGACTCATCATGCGGTTCACTCAATGTCTAGTTGTTGTTGTTGTGGCTTTCACTGCCGGTACTGCGCAAGCCTTGAATTATTCCGGCCCAATCTGGGTTGATGAAGTCCCAACCTACGTTCGGCCATATGCTATTCAGCACTACTCTGCTGGTGGATGTGTAGTCGGATCGCAGATTTATCGTTTCCCAGTCACGGGTCCATCGTCAGATAATGCTTTCACACTCATGAGTACAAATGCTCCTGGGTCAGATAGCCTAGGTGTTCTCCCTCATCTTCACCAGCTTCACTATGAGAACATGTTCAGTTTCAGAGGTCGCTTTCAACTTTGGACGGAAAAAGATGGAGACCAGGAGACTCGCATACTCACGCAGGGAGACTACGGCGCTATTCCGCAAAATACTACCCATACCTTTCAGTTTTTGGACCCAGATACAGAAATGCTCGGTGTTGTACAGCCTGGTGGGTTTGAGTACGTGCCACAAAGAGTTTCCTGATGCCAAGGACTAATTATATTCCAGAGACCTGTTTTACGCTCTTTCCAGCAGCAACTATTCGTCCTCGACCTCTTCGCCCTACAATCCCTTCGCTTCCACCAATTCGTCCAGTCCAAACTCAACCGTAATCTCGTCCCTCGAAAGTTTCGACGTCTACGCAGAACTAGACTTCAGCCCGCGGACAGACGCGGTCAATGGCGCTGCTCCCACGAACAGCACTTGGCGAACTGGTCCCAATGCGCTCCCCTCTAATGCATACACCCCGTACTATGTGGCGAAAGACTACGGACCAAAGTATCTCAGCACTGAAGGTGGATACCAGGTGATCCAACCATTGGTCACACCTACCACATCTGGAGGGAATTTCACCGTTTCCACCATCACGATGGATCGGCTGTCGCGTAATGTGACTGTTTGTGATCAGAGCTTCACAGGTCATGCAGCCTTTGAGGTTCTTGAGGGGCAGTTGACGGTTTTGATGGGTGGAGAAGTGTTAAAGTTGTTGCAAGGTGATGTTGTTTTTATCCCGGAAAAGACTACATATAAGTATTACAGCTTGGTGGCGTACACGAAGGTGATGCTTATTAGTCAGGGTGCGGAGGGTCTCGATACGAAGTTGATTGCAAATGCCACTAGCTGGAGTAGTCCTGTTTGGCCAACTTCATAGGAGAGTAAAGCATCTGAGTGGGGGCTTGTATTCAAAAGTATTCTAATCAACTTCTATATCTATATATTATGCTGTATTTTCTGGTGTATTGCAGGCATCTCCACAATCAAGTTCGCCTTGATCTTTTCAACCTCTTCTTTCGTGAGCCCACACTTTTCTATTATATACGCCTCCGCACCACCAAACTTCTCCCGAATCATTCGCAGAGTCGACATCATATTAACAGCTCTATCTCCTGGTCAGCACCAAAATACAATGGGGTTGGTAAACCATACCTCGCGCTGATTAGATTCCACGCTCCCTCCTTGTTGCCCCTCAAAGCAGGAGATTCAGATAAATGCTCAATGACAGCTTCCTTCCACTCAATAGGCAATCCCATCTCCGTGAGACTATACTCATTCGCTACAACCTCATCCTCAACTCCACAAAGCGACAAAATGAGCGCGCAAAGGACGCCAGTGCGATCTTTACCTGCCGTACAGTGAACAATGAGCGGCTTTGCTGGTTCATTTGCTAGGTGTAACAGAATAGTCCTGTAGGAATGGGGAGCGTTATTCAGGATATCTGTATAAGCTCTCGTGAAGCCCTTAATCACATCAGTCAAACGACAGGTCCCTCGACGAAACAGTTAGGACGGGGAGGTAGGAACCTCAGCATCAGGACTAGCATAATCCATCAACCGCGCCGCCATGCCCTCAGGACTATAATCCTCGTCCCTGAACACCGGCACGAATACCCTCTCACACCCTTCCCACTGCACCACGTCGCCCCGTCCCGCGTCACGGTTCCGTTGCAGCTCGGGCACCGAACGCAGGTCGTAGATATGTGTGATACCTAGGTTTTGCATGACGGTTATGCCTTCTGGGGTTACCCGCGAAGGCTCCCCGCAGCGGTAGACTAGGGAGCGTTTTATGGAGTGCGTGTGAGGGGACTTGGCGAGCGGGTAGCCGCCTAGGTCGCGGAAGTTGGGGATTCCGGCAACGGTTAGGAAGGGGGGTGAGGGGAGGGAGGCTGAGTGGGAGGGAGTGGATGCACTCATTTTGGAGGATGTTTATATATATTCTTTTGGTGGTGAGTTTGGTTTGCTTATGAGAGGTTGGGTTGGATTTGGGCGGGGGTTATCCCGAAGCTTCTCCGGCTTGATCGCCAAAGAGTTGAACGAAGATGACTTCAACAACACCGAACTGACTACGAATTCATATAATTTATAAGCCGCCGAACGTCACTTCGTACTGTTCTCTTAGTGCTCCAACAAATTTCTGTAGAAAAGAACGTACTGTAAATAAATATTCACAAACTCACCATGCCTCACATGGAGTCGCCGCCACCAAAATCCCAACAACCAAGTCCCTCGAGCTCGTCATCAAATCCCCAGCCCAAATCAATATCCCCTCAAATCCGGATCAAAAACCGACGGAAACTCTACCTCGACCGTCACCCTTCATATTTCACATCACCTGACCTCGAACTCCTAGGTCAGTATTCTTCCAGAGAGCCACTTCAAGTTCTAACGATAAGTACTAGATCCATTACTCTACGACCGCTGCATACGCCGTTTTCAAACCCCAGCGGAGCGAGAAGCAGACGGGCGCTCAAAGGGCTATTCTGGTGTGCTGGAAGCAGACCTGTATCGCTCCGAGGCGAAACTAGCTGCCTTGAAAACGACATCTGAACTCCACGACCAAAACCAATATCCGGCTACATCATCTACTTCACAACCCCACGTCCCTTTTGTAAGCTACGTTAGAGGTAAAGACGGCGAAGTGCTACCGGAAGATGAAGATGAGGTGCCGAGTACGAAGGAAGAGGGGCTGGAGAGGTGGAAGTTCGAGATGACGATACGCTTTTTGAGAGGCGAGGATCCGGACTTTGAGTATGGGGAGGTGGATCAGAGTGAGGAGTATGATGATGTGGAGAGGGAGGAAGAGGAGGAGAGGTGGTTTGAGGAGGAGGATCCGGAGTGGGAGAGGACGCCGAGGGAGAGTGAGACGGGCATTCAGGATTTTTGAAGGGGCTGCCACATACCGAAGTTTGGATGCCTAGAACTATCGTCGCCTGCTCAGAAAGCTTTGAGAGAACAAAGGGGACCTGCAGGGCTCAGATATATCGGCTCAAATCCATGACTGGAGCTGATGCCAGGCTGGCACCTCTGGAGATCCTCCTCGCACTTTGAAACTAACCGTCAAGATGAACCAGTACATGTGGAAAGAAATGGATCTCTGAACAGAGATGTCCCATGAATGCATATCAAGTACTTATGGTATGCTTGCGAGGTTGTAGTCCAAATCCCGGGGGCAATATTTTGTATAATAGTCAGGACAACTTACACTATAGCCTTGTCTATGATAATCAAAAGACAAGCTTACTTCAGATATATGAGATGGTCATCTTTTATCCTACCTAGCTTTGGGTAATAATAATAGGCAAGACAGTTTTTACCCATTTGGGATGTGGCACGTGATATCCACGCTAGAGCAAAATGAAGGTTACGATATTTTTTCTGCTCGACTGACCATCTCCTCCTCCAAAACCAACACAGAACGCTTCATTGCGTGAACTGTCCCCCACAACCCGGCATTCAAGATGCCGCCACCATTAAGATCAGCTTCAGTCCTCTCTTCAACACCCTGTTGTGCAAATCAATTATGCAGGACAACCGGTCAATCCTCACGACCCTTCTCCACAACTCCCCGACACGACCAAAGAGTAACTCGAGCTCGACGAGGCTTGTTTCGATGGCTCACTTCGCAAGGAGAAAACTTCCGAAATCCGTTGAGTGGATCAACAAATTATATGGGTGCTTACGATAACAAATCTGGGGTGTTAAAGAGAGTGCTGGAAGCAAGGGAGCACAAAACACTCGAGAGAGCACAGAAGGGAGAAAAGGAACCAGAGAAGACCGGTGGGCAATCAGCAGAAGAGAATGCCAAAACCTTACCGCCCGAGACGCAGAGGGATAGAGTGCCCTTTCCTCATAATAAAATGTTCATCAGTCAAGCTGTTCTCAGCGAAGAGCTGCGGGAGGAGATTTGGTCGCAGGTTATGAAAGAAGGACAGTCAGTGCGGGAAGTTAGTGCTAAGCTGAGAGTTGAGATGAGCCGTGTGGGAGCCGTGGTTCGATTGAAGGAGATTGAGAAGGAGTGGAAGCGGATAGTAAGTTTACCTCAACATTTTCTTCTTCCCACCTCGACGACTTTATGATGATTCTTTTAAAAATCGATTAGTCTTTAAGACAACTACATGGTTACAAAATTTACGCATGCGAGCCTCTCTGAAAAGTCCCAACAATACTTCTATTCTTTCTGATATATTTTTAAAGAATATGAGCTGACATTGACTGAAAGGGAAAACCACTTGCAAGGCCATACTCTCGAGCCGTTATGTCCATGCTACCCAAGACTCCTTTCGATCCTCACCATATCGTTTCCCACGAGTCGATCAACGACTTGCCAGTCCACGCATCAACTGGACAACAGATCTTCCACCCTACATCCGAGTCCAGACGTTTCACACGTCAAGATGCCGCAAAGGTTTTCAACAAAAGGCTTCTCCCTGCAGATGATCGAATCCCGCATCCAGAGCTAGTCATTCAGCACCGAGAAAGAGTAATAGATGGACTGAACGTTGAAGAACGAAAGGAGAGAGCTGAGTTGCGGGCGGCAGAAGCCGAGGAGAGAAGAGAAAAGAGAGCAGCTAGGGAAGCCGCGGCGGAGGCAAGGGTTCAGAAAGTCGAGGGCGGGAGGTGGGAGTTCAGATTTACACCAATCAATACTGATGATGCTGGGAAGGACGGCAGAGGTTATGGAGGTGTTGGGTGGAGATATGGTGTGCCGCTGTATGACCGTAGCAGAGGGCAGATCAAGATACCCAAGAGTGTTGCATGATGGAAGTGGGACGTGTTGTGTAGTATAAGCATAGATGGAGTTTGGGAGGGCGTCAAGCTTTGTATGATATTGTATGTATCTGAGGTCCTTATATAATACCTCGAGCAATGTACAACACATCAAGCCTAGTTATCTTTATATACGCCCTTGTGGACAGTGATGACATTGAACCAGGTATGTCAAGCCCCTCGACCTGCAGAATAGTTACATCGTCAATTCTGGCGCAGGTTGGCGGAGCATATGCCCGTAATCAGCGACCTCGTTAACATGGAAGGTATTTACAGGAGGTTTAGACCGGTACAGTGAGCGCTCAGCGGGCCTTTGAAGTAGAAATTCCCCAACGCAAATGCAAATGCACAGCTGCTAGTCTCATATAAGCAGTCGAGTTTCTGAATCTGCATACCGGGTGGAAAGTTGGGGATCGGATGGTGATGGATGTTTTGATTCGATTTCAGCAGACTTCAGATAAGAGAGGTTTAGGAAAGTAGTGAGCAATGCAGGGGAAGCTACGGAATGAACGAATGATTTGCAGTGAAAGTTTGGAAGAGCAAGATATGTTAGAAACGGGGTGGAGGTGGAACCTGGGCATCACTTGGAATTGTGAAGGGATCATATGATGCATGAGCAAAGTAATTGAACAGAGCCCGCTGGAGTACTAAAGAGGCATATAAGCCAGCTATGTTGACTTCCACTTGAGTTGAGATATCTCTGATCCATCTGCCAATGCTGCTTTCCCCAGTTCCTTTCCTGTAAGAGTAGGCTGACCTTGTACTCTTCCTTTCTGGTATGTTTTTGAGAATGCCCTCTGGTGATTTCAATGGCATCATGGAAAACTTATCCTGGAGTGCCCTTTCACCTGTGTGGATATCGTAAAATGGTATTCGACTCGATACAATCAACTCATCGTATCAGCCCATAACCTCCAGCTGCCATCAAATGACCCCATCATGTTCTCCCGGTAATCTCTTCACGCGCTTCTGCTCCCAATCATCCAAATCTTTCGCCGCAAGTCTCTGTCCATCATCATTAGTATCTGTGTCCCAGCAAGCCCATGGAATGTGCAACGAACATAGTATTCCTCCTTCATATCAACCTTTCGTCCTGCCTTGCCAATACCCAATTCCTCCTCCTTGCTCAGCCTCCGTACCCGTCTATCGTACTTCTCGTATCTAATAGCTGTTGCTGGTGTGAGGAAGAAGGAGCCTGCAACCATTGTCGCAATGAAGGGGAGTCCGAAGAGGAGGAATGGGTGGCGGGCGAGTTTTACTCGGTACTTGGCGGCGATGGTGTTTGATTCCGCGGCGGACCGGAATTTTTTGTTTGGAAAAACTCCCATGTTGGACTTGACTTGACAGACAATTAATGATTGGGCGTGGTGTTGTTTGTCGTCGACGTCCCTCTTGAATCAAATGACATTTTAGATCTCAGGCGTAGATCACATGATCTCGCGACAGTGGGGCAATAGACTTCGCGTCGATTTCTGTCTTCCATCCATCATCCCATACAACAACTATGGTATGGCTGTCACACCACGGCTCCTATCCCGCGAGCTGTTATGAATGGCTACGCAGATGAGGAGATGGGGGGCTTTGAGGCCCCGCCATCAACCATGGCCGCGCAGCTCATAAACAACCTGTCAACGACGAATAAGCCTTCACGAGAGCCTGAACAGGATGACCTCAAGAGACTCATGACAGAGGTGTCAGAGCTGGAGAATAGTTCTACTGAACTCTCGAATTTTGATGTCAAGCTGGAGCATAAACACAAGTTGATTTATGTCTTTGCACGTGCCGTTCTGGAGAGACTCAGCAATGACGACCCCTTTATCAACACCGCGCAACTTGTATCCCAGGCCTCTGAGGCTCTTGATATCTTTACATCGACAATCAGAGAGACACCAGCTGTCTTGACCTATGTTTTGAAGCCCCAGGAGACGCTTCAAGCTCGAGGCCAAGAACCGCTCTGGATGTGGCTATTCCCCCGAGTCTTGACGCTCTTGGGCCGTAGAGAATGCGAGGATCTCACTGATAAAATAAAGTCTTTCTTCTCTGCCTCATTCCAGGCCGTTGCTCAGTCTCCTAAAATATGGTATCTGAGCTCATTGTTCTTCTCATATCTGAAGGAGTGTGCCTCACGTACGTTTGATAACAATCATCTCACTTGGACGCAGGCTTACGAAATATCTAGATATGTTGCACTATCTCCAGAATCCCAGCATTATTCCTCATGGCAACATGTCTCAAATCACATCCCCTGCTGAGGATTTGGACTATTCCGTCTTCTCCCCGCAGAAAGACAACTCCCCATATGTGGTGCCGAGGTATTCCATCAGCGAAGCCACTCATGCCTTCTGGCATGTCAACCATCTTTTAAATATCTTGGTCGATACATCTGTGGAGGCTGTATCGGCTTTTGATGCGACACCTGCTTTTCAGGACTACCTTGCTTGGCTGTTAGACTCTTTCCTTTCTGTGCATGAGCTACAGAAGCGATGGCAGGCAAATCCCCAACTTCAGCAATCCTGCATCGACAGTTGTCTGCCTTTGTTTCGTGCTGTGGGGCTACTGTTGTTTTCTGTTGGAGAGGAATTATCGCCCACTATTCTTCGGAAAGGGTACCTGCTATTCTCCATTTTGTGTTCGGATCTGCTCGGTATGCCAGATGCTTTGCAAGAGACTTTGGATCGAATCAGTATGTGCCGCGGGATGTTGAGCTTGGTTGCCATTTGCAAACGGCATGATTCTATGCGCGGTTCTGTAGCTCTTCATCTTCTACCGACAATCACCACCACGATGCTAGATGAGAATGCCCGTGAAAAGCTTGGGAAAGACTTCCAGGTGAGGAACTCGGCTACAATTAATATGTTGACCACATACTGACCATAGCATAGAAAGCAGCGTTTACCTTGTATGAAGCTTGTCAAATTGTACCACCAGAATTGCCTGCGATCGATCTTTCCGCGAATTTTGAAGATGTCGAATTGGCTGCCCAGTTCCGCCAGCTTGGGCTCGAATCGTTATCCGAGCGAGATGCCAATGGTGATCCCCCACTTAAGCGCCGCAAGGTTCACAAAGAGGATGACTTGTTCGATCAAACTGTTACATCTCTCTATTCGCTTCTCGGGGCCCAGAAGGCGACCGACCTAGATGGTTTAAATCAGTTAGCCGAGTAAGTTCTCGTTGCCTATTATACAGAGCAATATTGATGAATGTAAGGCCTTGTTTTGCAGCATTGAACGAAACGGAGCGCTGCGAGGCAATCCAGCAGCTTGCCAATATACCATGTGCCGCCCACGGGACCTTGATAGAAACCAACAGTCAGGATGGAACTCTCCAGCGGCGCAAATGTTTTCTCTGCGAGGGATTGAAACCGCCGGATTCGTTCCACCTCGATGAGGAGCGATGTCAGAAGATCAGTAACGAAGCTATTGCAACGTTTAACAATTTGATCAAGTCGACTGCTTTTCTTGACTCTAGGCGCCCTCGGGTTTTGGCAATGATTGCTCTGAGAAGATTCACGGTTCACTTCACTACTCCGAGCTTCATTGACTTCGAACAATCAGTACTTGGACAGTGGTGCCTGCAATCTTTACGGAGTTCGATCCGAGAGCTCCGCATTGCAGCTGGGTATGTTACTTTCGTCAATTCCGCGGATCGTTTATTCTAACATTCCCGCAGCCGTACTCTTCCAGGATTCTTGTGTGGGCCTGCGTCAGCTCATGAGTTGACCCGAAACAATAGAATCAATGCACTCAATCTATTACGTTCTTTCTCCGAAACTCAAGATATTCATTTCCAGGAATCATGTATATTTGCTTGGGGCCAAGTTGGCAGGTCAGTTGCTCACATATACTTTCAAAGGATGACCACATACTCACAAAGCCCAGGATATCGAACGACGATGAATTGAACCTAGTGCTGCTAGGGTTGGTCAAATACCTTGGCCACAGCAATCCTATAATATCGGGTGCTGCTTTCAATGAAGTAAGTAAACCAACAATTATTTTACGATCCTGAAACTAACCAGCAGCCTAGATACTGAAGCTGGCAAAAGCGAGTGATGTTCCTGTCGATCGAATGTTTAGTCCTTTTTTGGGGAATATTGCAATAGAAGTTGTCAAAGACCTTCTTGTCAGACCACAAACTACACAATTGATGGCTGATCTACTGGGAATCTCTGTTTCTGAATTCCTTGTACTGACACAATCGCATACTTTACCCTGGCTTGTCCTGTTCGGGAAGCCGGAGGTGATTAAGAAAATAGCAGAAGCTCGCAAAGACGAAGAAGTCTGGCTTGCTTGCATGGCAACCTCGAACTTGGTCGCAATACTACCGCTCTTACTCATTCAGAATGTGCCCGATACCGAAACCTTCGTCATGAGACTATTCAAAGCTGTCTCGCCAAAGTTCAACGAGGCTGACTTTACGGAGTTGCTGAGACATGAGCCAGCGTCGCAAGCTATCCATCTATTAAAACTTGCTGGGGATGCTGATGACAGCAAGAAGTCAAGGGTATGCCTCAAAATCCTCATCTTTTTGTGAAAATCTAACCAGCGTAGATTCATTATGCATTACAATACCTAGCCAAACATACCCATGTAATAGTGGAGGGTGTTTCCAGGAAGAACAATCCTGTTGGCGTCTTTTTAGAACAACACTTGCTTGGTCTTGTTGCGAGGTTGTCGGAAGTGATTAATGATTCTCGAGATGAACAGTCAACAAAAGAGAAGGAACGTTGCGTCAAGGCTTTCGAAGAGCTTGTAAGAGTGGCTAAGACGCACACTAGGACAGCTCGACCTCAGGTATGTCATCCGACAGATATTCATGCACATGCTCACTTTACACTATAGATATGTGCTTGCCTCCAATCTGCACTGGCCCAGAAAGAACTCCAAGCATCCGCATTTTCAGCCTGGGACACGCTGTTAAGGAATCTCGATGACGAAGGTGTAGATCCTATGCTAGAAAGTACATTTTCTACCGTCATTCAAAGATGGACCAGCTTTGATGAAGCTACTCGGATCCGAGCTAAGGACACCCTGGAGTATCTCATCCACCAGCGAGGTCGCCTCATACGCATTTCAATTTTCAATTTGCCATCACTTTCGCAATTCCCTGAACTTGACGAAATAGAAACTCAGTTGAACAAATGGAGAACCCCGACAGATGTCAGTAATGCTTTCCAAATATTTAGCCGCAGATTAGGCCATGAGAATCCAGGGGTGGTCATTCAAGCTTTGATTGAGCTCAAGGCATATCTCAAAATCAATCAGTCCCACCTTCAAGCATCTGCAGTCAGTGAGCAGCCAGATACTGTCGTTGGGTTGCTTGTTCGGTCAATACTGGACACCTGCGTCAATTTCAATGGGTCACATAACGAAATTTCTGGAATCGCTGCTGAATGCATCGGGATGATCGGATGCTTAGATTCAAACCGAGTTGAGTCTGTTCGAGAGCAAACGGAAATGATTTTGGTCAGTAACTTTGATGATTCTGGCGAAACGACGGATTTTGTCCTATTCATGCTCGAGGAGGTAATCGTCAAGGCTTTCCTCTCTGCCACTGATACTGTATGGCAAGGATTTCTTTCCTATGTTATGCAAGAACTTCTTGCCAAATGCGACTTCAAAGACATCGTTGGTCCTATCGTTGCTGGCAACGAAAAGTCCACCGATAGCCCTCTGTATCGCAAATGGTTGAGACTACCGCTCAGCGTACAAGATACCTTGACGCCTTTTTTGTCCTCGAAGTTCTCTTTAATGGAGAGCAAGCTTCCAGAATACCAGTATCCGATATTTCGACCCGAGAATATGGTTTCCGACAAGGTTTACAATATCTGGCTTAGAGCCTTTGTCCTCGACCTTCTTCAGAAACCGTTCAACAACAACTCTTTGCTGCTCTACCCTGCACTTTGCCGCGCCATCAGGATAAAGGATATTTCTGTGGCTAGTTTCCTGCTACCCTATGTGGTCCTTCATGTAATTATCCTAGGAGATGATCAGAATCGGCAAGAAATTGGAGAAGAGCTTCTTCGCGTTTTAGAGTACCAAGTACCTGCTGACTCCAAGGTTCGAAAAGAAGACGTAAAGTTGTGCGTTGAAGTGAGTTTGAATTCAATTATTACCTCTTGTACAATGCATGTCGCTAATAAATGGAAAGGCCGTCTTTCGGGTGCTTGATTACCTTTCTCGGTGGGTACAGGAGAGACAGATCAAGAAGAGCTCTCGTGGGCCCAATCCGACTGAAATTGCCGATCAGATTCAGCGAGTAGATATCGTCCTGTCCATGATCCCCCCTGAAATCATTTCTCAGCGAGCCGTTGAATGTAAATCTTATTCACGGGCGCTGTTTTACTGGGAACAGCACATTCGAGATTGTCGTGAGCGATCACCTAGCGCGGATAAGAATACAGAGCTTTTGGAACGATTGCAGGACATATATTCACAGATCGATGAGCCGGACGGTATCGAGGGGATATCTGCTCATCTTCATGTCTTGGACATTGAACAACAAATACTCGGACACCGAAAAGCTGGTAGATGGACAGCGGCTCAAAGTTGGTATGAGATCAAACTGGCAGAGAATCCTGACGATGTCGATGTGCAGGTCAATTTGCTGAAATGTCTCAAGGAGTCCGGACAGCATGGTAGGTTGTTTGATATTTTGATACGGTAAAATGGCTGACCTTTGTTTGCAGATGTTCTACTTAACTACGTCGAAGGTATGAAGACTACCACTGAAACTGCGTCACGCATACTCCCATTCGCAACAGAAGCTTCCTGGGCAACAGGAAGGTGGCTTGCCTTGAAGAAATACACCTCCACAGAGTCAAAGATTGTTAGTGAAGACTTCAACGTCAGAGTTGGTCACGCACTTCTTGCACTGCATGGGGAGAATCCAGATCTCTTCCAATCCACGGTGCGGTCCATTCGCGAGCAGATAGCAGGATCGTTGTCAACAGCAGCAACCGCATCCCTTGCAACTTGTCATGATAACATGCTCAAGTTGCATGTCCTAACAGAGATGGAAATGATAGCGGGAACTGATAACGACGGTGTTGTTGACCGCCCTAGGGTTCTAGAGTCCCTGAATCGGCGACTTGAGGTCATCGGAGCTTACCTCGACGACAAGCAATATCTTCTTGGCATTAGACGAGCAGCCATGCAACTCTCAAAGTACGTATTGTCCTAACTCCTGAGACGTAACGTTTCTAATTTGAATAGGCACGCCTTCACAGAAGGCGACATTGCCTCGGCGTGGCTCACAAGTGCACGGCTTGCAAGAAAAGGAAATGCCATGCATCAGTCGTTCAATGCTGTTCTACATGCATCTCAACTTAGAGACGACTCGGCAACAATTGAACATGCACGACTGTTGTGGAAAGATGGTCACCATAGAAAGGCCATTCAAAATTTGCAAGGAGCTATCGAAAACAATGCATTTATATCCCACGACAGAGATGCCCAGACTATAAGCTTCGCTGCTACCGATACCAGACAGCAGCAAAACTTCCTTACTGCAAGAGCACATCTGCTTCTTGCAAAATGGCTGGACAGCGCTGGACAAACGCAATCAGCCGCATTGCGGTCGCAGTATCAGCTGGCTGCCAGGACACACCAAACCTGGGAAAAGGGACATTACTACCTCGGTCGCCATTACAACAAACTGCTGGAGACCGAGAAAGCTCTGGCTCCCGAACTACAAGCCCAAGCGTATCTCACTGGTGAGACCGCCAAATTGGTGATTGAAAACTACCTACGTTCGTTGAGTTACGGAACAAAGTATATTTATCAAACCCTGCCACGAATACTCACGCTATGGCTCGATCTCGGCATGCTGGTCAGCCAACCCGTCGACCCTCGTTACGGAAATGGCAAGGAGTTTGTTACGAAAATAACTACCGCCCGAAAAGAGAACCTTACGCAGCTTCACAATCGGTTTAACAAATACGTTAATAAAATGCCTGCGTATATGTTCTACACAGCACTGCCTCAGATCGTTGCTCGCATTGCGCACCCGAACAATGATGTGTTTAGGTTTTTATCATTAATTATCATGAAAGTTGTCTCCTCCTATCCACAGCAGGCTCTATGGAGTCTTCTAGCCGTCTGCTCTTCGAATCAATCAGATCGTAAGACTCGCGGCGCCACTATTATCTCTCAACTTCGTGGTAGTGCAGGAAAGAAATCGGATCCCGGAACTTTTGATATTAAGAGTATGATTAGGAACGGTGAGCGATTGTCAGAGCAGTTGCTAATGGCCTGCAATTCTGGCGAATTCCCAGGCAATCGGACTCTTTACGCCAGCTTGGCTCGAGATCTTGGTTTCAATCAGAAAACTTGTTTGCCAAGCCCCTTGGCTGTGCCTGTTGAACGTGTCTTGACGGCGACTCTTCCAACACTCACAGATAATGTCCGGACACACAAAGCGTTCTCTCGAGATGTCGTAACTATAAATAGTTTCCAGGACGAAGTCATGGTGCTCAGCTCCCTACAAAAGCCCCGAAAGCTTACAGCCAATGGGTCAGATGGCCAAACCTACGGCCTCATGTGCAAACCTAAGGATGACTTGCGGAAGGACCAGCGTCTAATGGAATTCAACAGCATGATCAACAGATCGCTCAAACGGGACGCCGAATCCAGCAGAAGACAACTTTATATCAAGACATATGCTGTGACCCCACTCAATGAGGAATGCGGAATTATCGAATGGGTTAATGGCCTCAAGACGCTTCGAGACATCCTCCTCGCCCTCTACAAAGCTCAAGGAGTCTCAGTCAACTATCGGGAGATCGAAGTATACTGTGACGAAGCCTCAAAGTCAGAAGCAAAACTGCCATATTTCACCGAGAAGGTCCTCGGCCAATTCCCTCCCGTCTTTCACAAATGGTTCGTGCAACAATTTCCGGAGCCTTCCACTTGGTTCGCTGCCCGACTTCGCTACACCCGTTCTTGCGCAGTGATGTCTATGGTTGGCACGATTCTCGGCTTGGGCGATCGTCATGGTGAGAATATTCTATTTGAGGAAGGCAATGGCGGGACGTTCCACGTCGATTTCAATTGCTTGTTTGACAAGGGTCTTACTTTCGCCAAAGCCGAACGTGTGCCGTTCCGATTAACGCACAATATGATCGATGCGATGGGGATGTATGGCTACGAAGGCCCGTTCCGCAAATCATCGGAATTGACACTGAAGCTTCTGCGTCAGCACGAGGAGACGCTGATGACTATCTTGGAAGCCTTTGTATACGACCCCACGCTCGATTTGGTGAAGAAGCCAGAGAAGAAGAAGAAAGACGGCTCCTTCACCGTCCCGCACACTGCACAAGGTGTGCTAGATAGTATCCGCAGGAAGGTTAGGGGGTTGTTGGCTGGGGAGAGCGTGCCGCTGGGTGTGGAGGGCCAGGTGGATGAGCTTATTAAGATGGCTACGAATCAGACGTTTTTGGCGGGTATGTATATTGGTTGGTGCTCTTTCTTGTAGATTTTGAGACGGTGTATGTATGTTTTTGAAGTTGATCAAAGGGATTTTGATTACCTGTCTGTATCTATTATACAGAAGTCTAAATAGTGGTCAGAGTTACCAAAATTTGTTGCAATACGCTACAGCAGCCCCTTTCCGTCCCTGTTCAGCCAACGGGATTTGCTTGCTGTCTATTATTTGCTGCATGTCGAATAACAAAACATTTCCCCAGCATTCCAAGGACCAGTTCGAAATGTGATTATGGGATTCGCACTAGCTACATGCATCAAGACCTCTTGTATCCTCCCTCATACTATATAAGTCTCGTAACTTCCAACACTGTATTGTTCGTTCATTCATTTATTCGTTCATTGTTTTCCAGTTCTGAGATATCTATTTGCACCTACACCCCACCTCCTGCGAAGTCCAATATAAGTATACAGGTGCAAACTACGGTACGGTACGTAGACTATATTCAGCATGTGGTAAGAGGGCGAGGGCGCTGTGAGCTGTGAGCTGAGAGAGAGAGTAAGGGGCTCGATGTACATGTGCTGTGCTCTCTGCTCTTGCTTAGGAGTGGAGTGAGTGGAGTGGAGTGGAGGAGTGGAGTGGGTTGGATTCCTGGTTTGCATCTGATCTGATCTGATATAACTAGAGAGTAGAGGGTAGAATTTGGAATGTGGAATGTGGAAATTGATGGATGGATGATTTGTGCGTGTGTTCTGAAATGGGAGGGAGATGGAGAGGGAGATAGAGAGGGAGAGTGGAGATGGCGGGGTGGGTGGCGTTTAAGCGAGTTTAGGAGGGTGGAAAGGGGGGGGCGGGCGATAGATAGCCTGGCTGGTCACGCCGCACATGGCAATCCTGGCCTATGCATTGATATGACCTTCTGGATACGCATGTAGCTTGGGCCGTGAGTGGTTTTTTCGTTACAGGAATTATCTACTGTACGAGGATACCGTATGCGTTTATCATAATTAGAAGCGAAATCAGAGGTGGAAAGGAGGTGGGAAGAAATAAGAAAGGGAGGTTTATGATAGAGGAACGTAGTGTCGTATGCCGTACTGGAAGCTAGCTAGCTAGCTGAGTATTAAACTTGATTCGTAGTCACATCTGCTTTACTGATTGTTCAAGATATTAGAACCTCGAAATGAACTGCCCCATCTATCTATCCATCCAGTTATCCTCTGCTCGAGCTCAGACACGAGCTAGTTCTGCTTTACGTACTGTAGGCAGTAGGCTGCTATATCGAAACCCTCGGGGGTTATAGTAGCTACCAGCTAGTCAGCGATCAGCGAATCGAGGGTCTTCGGATACCCGGACTCCTGAGATATTAGACATCGAGACTATATGATTATTCAAGCTTTGTTATATCAGCAATCGCTCGACTGGAAGTAATAGTACTATTAACGCATTTTAGAACCTGTATCCTACCTACCTACCTACCTACCTACTTAGCTTTAACACATTCGGACTATATCAACACAGCACTACTCTCCTTTACTTCCCTAACCTGAGAAGTGGTTCGCGAGGATCGAGGACCTTGATGCTCCGTTCCGTTGAGCGTAGTTATAAGTACAGACGCGCGCAGATCAAGGGAATTCAGACGTATGTTTGATTAGCAGGATGTTTGTTATGCTGGAGATAGTTAGATTCGAAGTTCTTTTATGTACTCGATGGTTTGCTGGATAAAACAGCCGGGTATGGTGGGCAGAAAGGAGTGTGGAGAGAGATGCGCTTTGTGATTAGAGGATTGGGGAAAGTACGGAGTAACCTAATGAGACAGCACTGTCGTTAAAACTTACATTACTGTAGTCTGGTTAAGTTAAAGTTACTTCCTGGTATAATCAGGGGAGATACCTCACAATGCTTTAACATCTACTCGTCTGATCTCAAACACTATACTAACTCACAGCCAGTATTGCCAGGTCAAACATAACACCACCACGTAACATATTCCCTACTTACCTTACTATCCATCCAAAGCAAAACAAGTACGTCTAATAACTTGGACATCTGCTGAGTAATATCCAAGAGGTAAGGTAGGAAAGTGTATAACAAGAGAATGAAAGTCCTTAGCTTGCAGAAGCAATGTCTCGCTGGCCGTTTTCATGATCATGCTTTATGAAATTTGAGAAACCGGTTGATTTATCCCCCGCACGGCGCGGGGGATAGGGAATGGAAGAATGAGTATTGAAGGAATTGGGAGTTTGGATTGTGGTAGATGGATATTATTGCTGCTTGGTGATAGGGAAATCAGTTGGATTTCGAATTTTAGGTTTGGGGCGAGTAGAGAAGAGAATGGCTTTTAAAGTTTTAAAGGGAAAACATAACTGAAAAGCTGCTAGTTGCGCGGGACACTTGTAATCGAGACTCTTTGTTAGTCTTCAATTGCATGTGCTAATCTCTCAATGAATGCAATGCAAAGCATTTGAGGTGAGACCCCTATTGAGTGCTTCAGGTACTCCTACCCAACGCCTCAAATATCCCTAAACCAGACACCCGTACGCCACATTATCCACATCCTAGTCCCACAAACCATCCATCTCAGCCATAGCCTCCTCCATATCAGCATCAAAATCAGCTGTCTGCTGTGGTGGTGGTGCTTTATTGGCAGCAACCGCGGGTTTGCCTTGCTGCATCATCTCCTCGGCCAGTAACGCATCAAGATCATCCTCGTCCAAGTCATCCCCTGTAGCTTTATTCGCAGCAGGTGGAGCTTTCCCAGTCCCCAGACTCTCCTCCTGTGCTAGCAACGCATCCAAATCATCATCAGGCGGTCCATCTTCAACGGGCGTACCTTTGGCGGGACCAAAGAGACTCGTTCCTCCACCTACAGTGACTGGTTGCGTCGTCCTCGTGGGTCTGGGCGTAGCGTCATATAAATCATCATCGTCACCAAACAAACCTCCCCCAGTCCCATTCACAGGCGCCGTCTCTTTTTCCCGCGCCCCTTCCTTCGCCCTCTCGAAAATACCCGCCGTCGTCCTCTCCACACTCTTCTCTTTCGGCCTAGCAGGCAGCTCCGGCTCATCAAACAAACTATCCTCGTGCACACCACTATGCGGCTTGCCCTCATTAATCCACTCCATCCTCGCACTCTGCATCATCTTCTTATGCCCCATCTTCTCGACCATGGCTAGGGCGTCCAGGAAGCGGGCTTTGGGGAAGAGGTCGTCGAGCCAGAGTTGGTAGAAGGCGAGCAGGCGGGATGCATCGCTGTACTGTTGCTTTGTTAGCGGGTTGGAAAGTGAGGGGGAGGGGTAGGGGTAGGTACTTCATGGCCTTTGCCTTTGAATTTAAGATTTTTGGCTTTTTTGCGGAGTTTGGGAATTCCATTCTTGGAGAGGAGTCTTGTATTCTAGTTAGTATAGATAATATAAGCAGAAATAGGCAATACCTGTGTTCATCGAGCTTTACGCGTGGTGCTCTAGGTTTCCGCGTAACTTCGATTTCTTCATCGATACCCAGTGCAGCTGCACTTTTCCCTTTGCTTCCCGAGTCCTTTGAGGCGTTATTCGAATCATCTTTCTTTTGAGGCACAACGTAATTTTCGCTGAAGGGATCGTTTATATCGCCGTCGTAGTCGAATAGGTCGTCGAACTCATCACCACCTGCGGAAGGTCCCTCGGTAGGCAATGAGCGGTTTGTGACTCCTGGGGAAGGCATTTTGCCCTCTAATTATTCTAGAACTTCTTGATCCCCAATCCGTCTTCAATTTCGCGTGTGTGGGAGTCAAAGTCGACAGATGTAAAAGTGTTGCGTCTTCATATCACGAACCTCGCGTCCGTCTAAAAGTCGACGCGATTTCGTCTCTGGCACATCTAGCCCCGCCGTATCGAAACAGCTAGCGTCAAATCCGACTGCTCTGCACAACGACATCGCAGACCTCGAAACACCACCGCAAACAGCAATTGTCGCCGCAATCGGGCTCTCACCATGTCGAACACCGAGCAGAAGCCTTACGTGCCGGCAAAGACCCTACCCACCGACTACCCTGTACGTATCTGCGTAACTCGGGGAATAGGAAGCTTGCTAATTGTGTGTGCAACAGCTCATTGACAGCGACCCGTAAGCTTCCCAGCCAAGCTCTATCCCATGCTAGCGGTGGAAGAAATATCTATCTGGGGATTGGCGGAGAAGGAAGAAGAATATTTGACTGATATATCGTTGGGATAGGCATTTCAAACGAGTACTCAAGTACGCCCGCACATCCGACTATGTAGCCGGCGCAGTCACCGCAGCATTCGGCCCCGGCGCCATGCTCTTGATGGAGAAGCTACAGCCTTCACTTGTAGGCAAGGGTGGATTTGCGCCTATCATGCGGCTGAGCGGTGCGCTGGGCCTGAGCGCTGGATTCCTATTCTTCTACCAACGCTCAATCCGTACGTGCATTCCCATTCCCATCCCCCTCCCCCTTCTTCCCACACTAACACCCCCGCCACCAGTACGATTCTACGGCTTCACCGAAAACCGCCGCGAATTAGAAATGGATATGCGAGAGATGGTTGACAAAGTGAAGGCTGGCGAGCCTCTGTACGGAACATCTACATTGACGCCGTATATGCAGGGTATGGCGTCTCGAAACTCGAGATATACGGGGGTGTTTCTGCATGTTATTCCGTGGTTTAATTTTGTGAATCATAACCAGCATGGTGTGGATACGGCCAAGTATTATCAGGCGGCTGAGAGGGAGTTGGAGGAGGAGAGGAAGAAGAATGAGGGTTGAATGAGTGGGGGTTTGTACATATGGATTCAATGGGATTGGCGTATGCTGTTTGAGAAATTTTGGCTTTGTGTGAAGATGTTTGAATTTTGCGTAGAGTGAGGGATCAGGAAGGACTTCCCGCTTCCTTGATCCCCGTATCTTTGTCGACGTGTATAAATGGTTTGAGGTTCCCAATGAGCTGTGGAGTCCTATTTGCAGTCAACACCTCACTGATGAAGGTGGGTCATTTGATTAAGGTCTTGAGAATACAATAATCATGATGGGTATCTAAGTCTACAATGTCCCCTTCCAATGCTGCCTTGTTATGTAAATGCTCAAGCGCGCCAAACACCTATGTTACCGGTACCTATACTCTTCTTGACTATTTTCTGACCCTTTAACACCCTAATCCACATCCTTAAGGTTCTCATTCTGCTGTCTCTCCAGCCGACCATTAATACCACTCTCAGTTGCATCTTTCAGTTGCCGAGACTTCTTCACCTGCAGCCCTTTATCAACTCCCTGCCTCCCCCCAGAGTGCTTCCTCTCAGCCCTTAGTTTCTCCCTCGACATAATCGTCGGCTCAACCCCATTAGGCCTGTCACTGAGCACCTCCTCAACAACCAGCTTCTCCGTCGACGCAGACATCTTATCTTTTTCGCCCAACGGCTTAACCTCAAGCTTCAGCACCCTCTCTTTCTTTGCTCTCGGTTCTGGCGCTGTCTCATACATCAGTCCCCATACCTCATCATCCATCAATGGGCTCCGAAAGGAAGAAGGAAAGAACTCACCACGCCCATTCTCCTGCACATAAAACCGCCTCAACATCAGAATAGCCTCCTCCCTCAACCAACCCCCACTAACCCCATAATCCCCCACCAATACCTCCCTCTTCCCCTGCCTCTTCTTTTCCCGATCGCTGTCCGTAAAAATGCCATTCGAAGACTGAATATCAAGCACACCCCCCGTCCCACCAAACTTTTCATTGCTCGCACCGAAATAAACGTCCGCGATCCCAAACTGCCGCAACAGAGACGCGCACATAATACATGGTTCCACGGTTACATACAGACTGCACTGCTTCAAGACTTTCAGGCGTTCGGGGAGATCGAGGCCCTTGAACGAGGTTCCGAGCGGTATCTCGGCTCCGTCTTGGGTCTTGGGGAGAGTGCAAGGACACGAGGAGAGGAGGGAATTGATGGCGATAAATTCTGCGTGCATGGTACCATTGTACGTCTCATTTGTAGCGTTTTGGCCTGTGGAAACGATGCCGTGGACTGGGTGCACGAGGATGCAGCCTACGGGTGTTTCGTTTGTGTTGAGTGCGTGTTGGGCCTGTGGTCGTTAGCAAAGTTGAAGAGGAAGGAGGACAAGGGAAAGACCATGGAGAGCGCAGAACGCATGTGCGTCAGGTGAATTGAAGCCATGGTGAGAAGGGTGTCACGGATGGTTGTTGCTGTGGGAGGTTTGTCATGGATGGTGAAGCGGTGGGCGATGAAGGTGAAGGCGGAAAGGGAAGAAGGTGGTTTGGGTTGCCATTGTTGCGGTTGTGACATTTGAGGTGGGCGGCGACTTCTGTTTTTGTTTTGGCGAAGCGAGTTGGGAAAGGGGGACTGGTGCAAGGAAAGGTCGAGGAAGCGATTTGAGGTGTGTCATGTGATATGGTCACGAGCTGATGGAGTACCTAGCTCTAATTATCTCTCCTGTGACAAGGTGGATGGCTTCTAATTTGGATGCCATTCATTACTCGTTTGGTATCCCGATTGCTATGAAAGTCATGCCTCATTTGCAGACCTCTGCATTCTATTTATAGCACGCACGTGATACCATTTCCATTGCGGGAGTAGCCTTTTCTTCCCGAGGCAGCCCTCCCTCCCTCGCATCCTCCAGAACACCAAAGTATCTGCCTAGCTCCTCTACTTGTTGTACCTATACGTTACCCTTCCTCACCTAGGTACTTTCCAATTCTTAGACTCGTCCCTTCCTCCCTCCTTCTCCAATTCTTAGACTCGTCCCCATCCCTCCTTCTCTAAACTCATTCCATCGCCTTTACCCCTGACATCCAGAACACCGTAAATTGTATCAATCTACAGGGGCGGCCCCACCTACCCGAAGCCGGAAGTGGCTTGTCTGGGACCAAGTGGCGCGCTTGTTTCCCACCTCGAGAGCTCGGACGAGAGCTCGGATACTCCGTACCATCATCTAGAGCTAGTGAAGTTTCATCATGTACAAGTTACCTACGAGTACCTACCACAAGAGTCATGAACAAGAATTTGCCTTCCGAATCGGTAGGTAATAGGTATTTGTGTTATAACAAATCCTGTTATGTTTCATGTGCTTTGCTCTGAGATCCTGTTTGTTAGTTATGTTGGAAAGAGTAATAATCGTGTCCCCCTGGTTACTTGGACTCCCACTACTACAGGTCAAGGGGGACACGATTACGGTACGGTACGGTAATATTCTCCGTACCACGAGTAAAACCAAACGATTATGTGCCTCTTTAGGCTGTGGTTTGGTGGCTCAGTACCGCTATGTTTGATGTTTGAGCGAGCGAGCGAGCGAATCGCTGCCATCCGTGCCTCATGGCTGAAGGAAGCGAAGGGTATTTTTTGCAGCCTTCGCAGAGTTGTGATGCTTGTGAAGATGTTCGTCAGCGGGTTTATACTGGCGGGACGGAAAAGGGAGGCGGGGCGGGCTGCCCGGGAGACTTTTACCGGTACGATTCGTACGTGGCAAATGAGGCTCTAGGCCACCCTTACTCCGTAATAAACTTGCAAAATGGGGTATTTGATTGGTATTACTGTAAATGGTACAAATAATCTACATGAGGTTGCACCTGTAGTGAGTAGCAATGGTTGTACCTGTGAACGTGAAACGCTTCAAATCACGTAGGAAGAAGATCATCCTGTTGGTTTGCAACTTGCAACTTGCAACTTCAAGATGCGTGGGAGAGCCTGGTGAGGCACTGGTCTTATGTAAGGAGACCGAGTCCGAGCTGATGCTGCTGATGCTGCTGATGCTGTAAGGGGTATTTTTATCGTGGTGCAGATAGGGGGCGGGGCGCACTCGTAAGAAAGCGAGGGCTGAGTAGTAGTGTAGTCGACCCACCCACAGCTGACTCGCTGAGTGAGATGTTGAGTGACGACAGCCTTAAGAAGCAAATACGGTAATATACGAGCGGGTTTATTAATGCAATCTTCGTAATTTTGTATCGAGTACAGACTCCAGAGGCTGTTGCAATAAACATGTGCTGGTAGAATAATGAATCAATATTCGGGGTTTCCTATGATACGCGGGGTATGTGAAAATCTCCCGTCGGGAACTGGGATGCATGGGATGGGATGGGAGACGGAGCGTTCGGTTCCTTGGTGCGACCCCCTTTCCAGGAATGGTGGATGGTGTAACGAGATTGATTGCGCAAGAGAGGGAGGGTGAAACACAAGACCAAGACCACGAATCTTGATTGGTTAGTCAAGCTGTTACATATTTAGTATCGTACAAATATTTCCTACCTAGGTAATATAAGGGGATAAATAATACGAAGTATGGGTTATTATAAGCTGTAATTTGGTATGTTTCTGGCTGATTCTATTTCCTCACTCCACCAATAACGAGGTGAGGCATGCTCGTGGCATGGGGGTGGGAGAGGCGCGGCCTAGAGTAGGCTGTACGAGGGGGTGGTGGCTAAAAAGGGGTATCAGCACGGTCCCAAAAGGGGAAGGTGCCCTTAGCACGGGCACGTCTCGCCTAAATTCCAGAGACACCGTGTCCTCTACTTATAGACAGCGTGGCCTCCCACAACTCTCTCTCAGAACATCAACACTCCTCTTCTGTGATTGGGTAGACGGCACAACCAGAAAGTAATCTCCCACTTCACGTGGAACATTGTTCTTTACCTGCCTGGCCACTGAGTCATCCATCCACTAAACACTGTGTCTTCATTATGGACTGTCACCCCCCCTCCTACATGTACTGAGGGAAATCCTACAACTCCGTCATTCCTCAACTACAGGCCACATTCCCCCATCACAAGGAACAGCTCCACACAACTCATTTACAATGTCTACCCCACAGATCAAGTTCGAGAACTCGCCAGCCGACAGTTTGGCTGACAGTTTTATTTCGACACCCGGCACCCAATACCCATCACTCTTCGCCAACAACACCCTGGATCCCATCGAAGCCATCATGACCCCTCAGTCATATGAGGACGACAGCATCTTCGGTGGCTCCGTCCGTGAAGACAGTGTGCTTGACGACAGCCCTGAAGGAGACAAGAAGCAAGTGAAGAAGAGGAAATCTTGGGGACAGCAATTGCCAGAACCAAAGACCAACCTTCCACCAAGGTACATACTGGACAACAGATACTCACCATCGTTGATCAATCAGCTAACCCAATTTCCAGGAAACGCGCAAAGACCGAAGATGAGAAGGAGCAGCGACGAGTCGAACGGGTTCTCCGAAACCGTCGCGCAGCTCAATCTTCAAGGGAACGGAAACGTCAAGAAGTAGAGGCACTTGAGGCCGAGAAGCGTCAAATCGAGCGAAGAAATCAAGACCTCGAGATGCGACTGGCTCACATGGAAGAACAATACCTTCGAGTCACACAAGAGTTGGCTCAAGTTACAGGCAATGGCAACAAGATGCACGTCTTTGGATCATCATCTGCAGTCTCATCACCAAGTCAAGAGTTGCGTCAAGCCTCCCCAGTTACATTTTCACAGGAGCTCTTCTCATCCCGAGACTCCAACCCGACAACAATCAGCAGACAATCAGTCTCTGAACCTCACTCGTTACAAACCGTCAACCCCGCCTCCCTCTCCCCCGAAATCCGACCTGTCGACGATTTAACCAACGCCAGTTCTTCCGATATGACACAACATCCTGCCGCGATGTTGTGCTTGTGCGACCTGCAGTGTCAGTCGGAAGAACAACGGCCCTGGATGAATACGCCAACCACAACAGCTTCGGCCATCTCGCAAATCTTGATCATGACGACTTTTCTCAACATGATCTCAGCGAGTACCTCAACGCTCCTCAGCCCTCTGAGTCAGATCATTACCTCGTTGAGAACGGGATCGGTCCTATCGCCGACAGCTTCAATCTTGACTTTAATAACATGGTTAATTACCACGATGGCGCCTTTGACGACATCAACCTCGATGAATTCCTCCACAACGACGACCAGCCTGCGACCGAGATTCACTCTTCGGATCAGCTTGCTGAGAAGACTGCTAGCCTGCAGCCCCAACTTGGCGCGTCCCTTGATGGATGCGACAGTGGTGGCAATGCGGTCAGCGTCTGAACAGCAGCTAACCCACGACTGTCTCCCTGGCGTAGATGCGAGTGTTCGTCATGTTGGAGCGAGTCTACCGAGTGTGGAGTCGTTAATGACGTTACTTTGGGCTATCCATGTAATCGAAAAAGAACGAGAGCAAAAGGAAATGGCACCTAAGCTGGACGCAGCTACGGAGGTCAGACAGGCGTGTGGAAAGCTGGATGAAATGTTCAGACCTGGAAATATAACACAAAAAAGGGTTTCTTATTTGTCTAGGGAGCGTGGCAACAGGGCCGTGGGGGGAAAATCCTTGGAGGATTGGCGTACGGAGTCTAAGAATCGGCAATCTTGATCCACTTTAGCGTTGGGATTGAGGGCCCTTTGTATACCAGATGTAACATGACTTGCTTGCTACCACTATTATCTATCATCTTGTGAACATGCCATGTGAAAATGAGTACCCTTGTCGAAACCAACATTTCAGTTCATACCGTATTAATTAGGATAAGACCAGTCCCCAGCAGAAGACCATATGGTTGACTTTTAATCTCCCACGCCAGCTAGCACATTATAAATAAGACCATGTCATAGCTAAGGTCTCCCCCTCGGGAAAGTTAGTAGACCAGGCCAGGTCCTTTATATTAACTAATACGGTCGGTAGTTATCAAGCCAAATCCACCCGAGTTAAAGTAGATAGGAATATCCTGCTTATAGCTCACCATAGGCATTAACACCTATTAACCTCATCCCTTCATCTCATCTCCATCTCCCTATCTCATGATACCAGTACATCTCCTTTACCCATATATACTCGTACAGCGACAAATACACACACGCTACACTGACTGACCTAACTAGGTAGGTACTGGGTACTATGTATGTTCTTTTATGACAGCTGGCTGCATTTACACTTCCTTTGTGAGAGGGAGAGAGAGATGGAGAGAGAGAGAGATTTTGAGAGATTGAGAGATTGAGAGATCGATAGATTATTGCATCAGGTAACGTTAGAGGGGAAGAGTGGAAAAGAGTGGTGAGAGAGGGGTGAGGATGTGTATATGGATAGGATAGGATGGAAGGCAGAGTAGATGGATAATGTTTGAATTATAGTATTGGTTGCTTGATGGGTAGGTAGGTAGGTAGGTAGGTAGGTAGGTAGTTCAAGACTATCTACCTACCTAGGTATGTATTGGCTCTGAGCTATAAGGAGGGGAGGTTGTGGTTGTGTATGATGATGCGCGCAGTGAAGAGGGGAGGGATAGGGAGAAGATAAGTGGGATTGGGGGCTCTTGCTAAGGATTATGGAGTACAAATAAGGCTTCTTTACTACTTAGAATCTAGGCCCTGAATAATTACTTGGCAGCCAGTGTTTTTATGATATTTCATTTCATGCCTGTAGCCCAAATAATGCATGTACTGGTACATCTGTACGCCTAAACCCAATAATCCAAACAAAAAACCATCCCATCCGCCCCTGCCCAGATTTGGATACATTAATACATCTCCCCTCTGCTTGGACTCCTGTCCCTAGCTCCTTTACTAGGGCTCCTGTTCCCTTTGCTCGGGCTTCTTGACCCTTTACTGGGACTTCTGTGACTTGGTGTTTGACTCGGCATGATAGATTGAAAGGTCTGGCCACCCCATTGGTCATACCCAATATTATGCTGTGGTGTTTGAGGCGGAGCTCCCCATTGGAAGTTCTGGCCAGGTGTTGGTGGATAGTATGGTTGTGCTGTTGGCATAGTTGAGGGTTTCGAGGAGCGGAACATGCCGAACGCGAGGTTGTTGGCTACGATACAGACCGTGACCAAGAGGACGACGAATATCTGAACAAAGTTAGCACCGTGCCTTCTGACACAAAAGGGGAATACATACCATGGCCTTGTAACTGATCGGCTCAATGAAGCTGTTGAAGATTTGCGCAAATGTATGAGCGCTTACTTTGGCCCGTCCGACACTGTTCGGATCCCTGTTCATACACAGCGCCCAGGCATTGCAGACATTCTCTAGGGCTGGAAGTCGCATGTCTGGGCCGCATCTATTATCCACATAGTCCCGAGCACATTTGCCAATCTCCGCCATAACTTCCGCTCGCGCCTCACCAGCAGCGTTGTCTACATCCGCTCTGACAGCTGTCCAGAAAGTATAAATGCCAAAGACAGTCAGACCAAGAAGGAAGAGGTTGAAGCCGAGTTGGGTGTAGAATGATAGCAGGTTTGGCAGGTTTGGTCGAGACTCGATGCCGTTGAGGAAGTCTGATATCCAGCCTGGTTTGTTTTCTTCCTTGCCCTTGCTCGTTGGCCGTGAACCCCCCGAGTCTGACTCCGAATCCGAATCTCCTCTGTGCGATTTGGCTACTGTATAATCTCTATCCATCCGTTTACGTTTCCGCACTTTTTGCGCCAATGCATTTCCATATTTGCCACGCCGCTGCTCAGCTCGTCCTGGGCTGTACCCTAAGAAGCTTGCGCCATAGCGCCCGAAGAGTTGCTTCTTTTCTGAACCACCCGGAAATGCTGCCATGGTCGTACTTGCTTTGGGCGCATCCGGTGTATCTTCTGCATCCGCGTTGTCGGCTGGGGAGGTTTCAGCGCCTGATGCCTCGGAGAAGAGATCTGGATCGAATGGTTTGCGCGGAGTGGTAAAAGAAGGGTTGCGAAAAGGAGCTGCTGGCGTTGAGGATTGGTTTATGAAGGAGCTTGAAGGTTTTGGGGACTGGAAATTTGCTGGCAGTCAAGTTAGCTAGTGAATTGTAAATGTTTGTGGCGGACTTACAGTTCAGTCCCGGCTGCGGCTTGAACTGAGGGAATGGAGTATTTGGATCTGTTGGGCCTTTGGTCTGCCATTCCCAATCCATAGGACTTTCATGTGTGCGTCTTTGGTTTCCAATATTGTTGAACATACTGCAAGTTTGTCTGCGACAACAAAGCAATGGCAATATGGGGGTGGATAGGTGGGAAGTCAAGGTCAAGTTGAAGGAAGGCAGCGACCGGCTAGGTGAAAGTAAACAAAACAAGGTCATCTCATCGTTGCCCCGGATTTAAGGTTCTTACGCTAGTCTCGATGTTACCTAGGCCGTTGCCGTGTAGTGCAAGTGCCTGCATGGGCCACCTAGAAATGTAATGCGGACGACAGCCTGGAATTCATTCAACAGACAGCTACAAAAGAACATCCACACCGTCTCTTTCTTCTCCCCTCTTCTGTCGCGAATCTCATCAGTCATTCCTGCCAGTTCTAGGAATTCCACCACCTTTCCCCGATGCAAGGTCGCGAGACTGCCATTCTCCCCTTCTTAAATCTCTACACCAGCACCACTAAGAATGTCGGACTCAGACCTCGATTCTCGGCCTACCACGCCTCTTCCAGAAGCCGACAATGATGCTGGAGATTCCGAGAAAGGCACTCCTCCACCTCCTGCCGCCGATGCTGACGACGATATGGACAACCTTGATCCCGACGACGACGACAAGGATTCATTAGCATCTGAGCTCTCCGAAGTCGACGAAGCTGAGTTTGCCGATTTCGATCCCACAACAGTTGCCCTTGAGGATAGACCCTTGGTAGACATCGATGAGGACGCTGCACGGACATTAAAGGCAGGCAAGCGGAAGAGAGCAGAGGATGGCAAGAAGCCAAAGGAGGCGAAACGAGACAAGAAGAAGAGACGCCGCGATGAGGATGAAGATCCAGATGGAGAGCAGATTGATGGAAAGAGGGTTAGGAAGCCAAAGAGCGATGGAGAGAGAAAGAGCAGAGAGGGAGGCAAGGAGCGAAAGAGACCTACTGAACCAGATGATGAGACGCTTACTCCAGAGGAGAGGCGACGGCGTGCACTGGACAAAGCGATGGACGATGCTCTGAAGGCTCCCAATAAGAGAAGACGTAAGAAGGATGAAGTGGTATGTTTTGTCATTGCGCGCAGCGAGGTAGCCGCTAACAGGATTACAGGATCTTGAAGAGGCGTTTGACGATGAGATTGCGGCTCTCAAAATACGCATGGAGCAAGCTTGCGAGGCGGACAACGCAGCTCGTGAGAGCGGCAAGCCTGCACTTCAAAAGCTAAAAATGCTTCCCGAAGTAGTCAGTCTACTAAGTCGAAACACTGTCCAGCATTCGATCGTCGATCCCGATACCAATTTCCTCCAATCCGTCAAGTATTTCTTGGAGCCGCTTGGGGATGGAAGTCTTCCAGCGTACAATATTCAACGCGATCTTTTTACAGCTCTTACGAAATTGCCTATCGAGAAAGAAGCCTTGCTGAGCAGCGGAATCGGCAAGATTGTACTATTCTACACCAAGAGCAAGAAGCCTGAAATTGGGATCAAGAGGATTGCGGAACGGTTGATGGGCGAGTGGTCACGACCGATTTTGAAGCGAAGTGACGATTACAAGCAGCGCAAGGTGGATACGAGAGAGTACAATCATCAGTACGTTGCCCTTGAATTTATTCGTTTTTTATACTAATATTCCCGACAGAGCTGCTCAACTCGCCATCCGTCCCTCTGGCACCCAGGCCTCGCAAGCCAGCTCATCCCAACGTCCTGCTCTTTCCCGACGTGAAATCGACCGAGAGCGTGTGCTTGCTCAACCAAACAAAAGTAACAGAGCCAGAATGGAGACCTCCAACTCGAGTTACACCGTTGCGCCGAGAAGCACATTTGATCCTAACCAGGGTATCGATCCGTTGTCGAGACCGATTGGTGCTAGTGCTGAGTCTGAGATTAAGAAGTTGATTGAGAGGAAGAGGAAGAAGAAGAGCCAGGGTGCCAGGAGAGGGTGATCTGTGCTTGGCAGGGTGTACTATCATATTCAGGGAGAGAATCGTACTAGGAACTTCATGGAGATAAACAGGGGTGCATTTTCAGGCTGAATTATCCGATAGGCATGATGTTCGGCTGCGGGGACTTATAGCAGAACGTCTATGGCGCATAAAATCATGGAATACCGCAACGGAGTAGTGCCGTGCATTCTTAGAACTTCATTTTACGATTTGCCTATCCTTGCTTGTGACTAATACTCGCTCTTGTTATCTCCATGCCTGCATTCCATTCCATTCCTAATGGAGACAATTCCACTGAATTTACTTGCCCTCTATTCCAAGCCTCATTTGCTCTTGTGCCGAAGCTCATGCTCGTTACTTCTTGTTTCTGCATGCTACACCCCTCGTCATATAGAGTGGGATGTCACTCAGGATGGAACAATTAAAATTATTGCCGCTTGCCTTTCCTTTTTTCCATGCGTTTGTTTTCCTGCCCTCGAAGAGAGAAAGAGAAGAAAGAAAGACTTTGCAGATTATTTCCTAGATGTCTGTCGTGGGAGAGATTAGAGTAGAGTAAAGTATAGTAAGGCACATGGATATATCATGTGTTGAGATGATGAATAGGCAGGCAGTACTGTATTTACTATACAGGCATGGTCCATGGATCTGATGTATGTTATACCAAAACTCGACTTGATTCGGTTTAAATATGTATCGATCGCTCAATTGTTGGTGAGTGAGTGAGTCGTTTATTCTGATTTTGTAAAAACATATGTTTAGAATGATAAGAATAGCGGCGCATCGTGTAGATAGGTAATAACATCTTTCTCTTCCTCTCTCCCTAACAACCCCGGGCGAGAAGTCTGGCTTCGAAATTGAATTGACGATTTGTTTATTATGATGGGTGAGGGGTGGGGGTTGGAAACTTATGCAGCTGTGATAAGCGAGTCAAGGCTTTTTGTTGAAAAGGGAAGGAGCGTGGGAGATATAGTAGCAAAACGGGTAAAGCTAAAGACAAGGTGGAAAGAGATGAGCGTGGAAAGCGATGGTATGGAGGGAAGTTACGCTGTTGCGAGGAAAGAAAGGGATAGATTTATCAAATCAGCCAGCCAGCCAGCTGGTTCAATGGATTATATGGGATTGATTTGCGTTTCTTTAATAGTCATTCTGTGCAAATAGAAAAAGAAAGAAAGACTACTTCTTAACTCATTTCAGTATCTTCCCCCCCCCTCTGTTTTTGTGTCAAGGGAGGAAAATACGCTGTTGGTATTATAGCGATTAAGGTGAGGTGTCATGGGATGGGATGGACTGATGGCATATTGGCAGAGTAGAGAAAATAGTTTCTTTTGCAACCTGTCTATTACCAGAGGTTCAACGAGTCAGTTAGCAAGCTGTCAAGTACTGTACCAGCGGCACAGCATTATATAATCCCTACTCTACATCTTACATATCTCATTTACTTCTGAGAACCATCTTTTCTAAGTTCAAAGCCATTCATTGCATTAAAGTCGGTTATGTTCCCTGAGAACTCCCTCCCGAGAAACGGATACCAGGGCAGCGAGCACGGTTGGAACTTGGATGGACGTTAACACTTGCTCGTGATAAAGAGCAAGGTAAGCAGAGACTTGAACTGGTTTAATGGGTAAAACTTACAGGGTGTGGTGGGGCTTCTGTTTGTGCGAAACTGAATTGCAAAGCTGGGTTTGAGAAGGTGGGTAGTGAGGAGAGAGCGCAGATGCTAGACTAGACAAAGGTCGATGATAGAGAAAACGAGGAAAATAAGGATAGTGTCTAAGTGAATCCTCACTAGTGAGAGAGAAGTATGTAAGGGAGCAAGACGTGAGGAGAATAGGCGCGCTCATATCAAAGCTAGCTGCGAAAAGATCTTAGACGAGACGATCAAAAAGTAACTCACCGTAAGTGCGACAGTTACTTAATTACAAAAGCCGTTTGAATACTCGTAGGATTCACTTTAGATCCATCGCCAATGGAATGGCGACACCCTCACCCTCATCCAACGCGTCTTCCGAAACAAACTGGATTGACTTTAACGGATGTCACGTACAGCATATTAGGACATGCATGACTCTATTCACAGAATCATCGCGCGCGTCGCCCACTATACATCTCCCGAATCTTCCAAGAAGCGAACAGACTTGCATCGAGACAAGGCAGGCAGCAACAAAGTCCAAACACTCGTTGCGGCTCGTATCAAAGCCATTTGGTCCGCCTAAATAATCGTCATCATATATTTATGGAAGGATAAATTCCTCACACAGCTTTGACAGCAAACCTTTGACAGACTCGCGACTCTGACGCGACGTACAGTACAGTACAGTACACAACAGCACCTAACTTAAACATTTCAGACTCCACCCTCATCGCAAAACCAAAACAATCTTTGTCCTATCAATCTGAAAGGTCAGTTCACCTTAATTAAAGACATCCCTCCTTCTCTTCCGGTACCCACCCAAACCTTCTTGAAATTTCCGGAACATGTTTCTTCGATAACTTATTCAAGTGACTCAATCCAAAGCTGACTTTTTCTTCTTCTTCTTCTAGTACGCAAACACACACAAACTCAAACTCAACACGCACATTGAGTCACTATAAACACCATGGCTATTGCTATCGAGCGTCCCGTTCCGGCAGTCCATCTGGATACCAGCAAGGAGAGCAAGACTAAGAGGACTCGCCGCATGACATGGGTGGGAGATTCGAAGGCACAGGCACAGGCTACGCTCACGCAGAGGATCCGCCGCATGTCACTCGGTGGCACGACCACAACGCAGACTCGAACGCAGGATGTCGAGGCACTGATGCGGTTATCTCGCGTAGGAGCGCTTCCACTTCCAAGTCCCGTTGAGACGGAGGCTGCACGGATTGTGGAGGAAGTGGATGAAGAGCTTCAGATCAAGGAGGTTGAGACGCGGGCGAAGGAAGCGGAGGCCGCGGCGCTGGCGACTGAAGCTACGGGGGAGCCGGTCCTGGTTTACGCTTTTGCGAAGTCGCGGTCGATGATGAATAGGAATGCGGCGGCGAATCCGGGCGCGAGCCTTTATGTTCCGGTTTATTCTTACAAGGGATAGGTAGATGGGAGTGGGAGCGGGAGTTGGGTCATGGGCAGATTGAATGAATGGATGGATGGATGGATTTATCGATGCAGCACTCGCGTAGGTTGGCTTTCACGTTGTAGCGAGGAGAAAAATAATAAGGCATTATGAGCATCATATCGTGAACGTCTAAATGTGAAATTACTGGTTCAAATAATAATTAGTCGTGCGGTGTTAGCTCAGACTCAGTGCAGTGGTTGAAAATCGCGTCTCGCTCGCATCCCCTTTTTCGCGAACTGCTCGCTAAGCAAAAGTAAACAAAAACAAAAACGTTCCCCATAAAATCCTTGCAACACCATTTATAAATTTATTTTGACAGTATAGAAGTCCCCTGTTTAATTAACTTCGTAGGCGCTGGCTTGTACAGATATAAGAAAGAAAGAATATGCAAAAAAAGGGAGGGGAAAAAGAAAAAAGCAACCAAACGATGCCCAAAATGGCAAAACTACAAATTATACCCTCACAGTACCATGAAAGATACAGCCCAAATGAGTTGCAGTAAAGGGCCGCACGCTTCCTTTCGTCTTCCGCTTCCGAAGAAGCCAGTGTGGACGGGCACTGACACAATCTCATAAACAAGGCTCGCAGCGCATTGGGTTGCGGCGTGGGTATCTCGCTCTAGAGTCATTGGGGAATTGTTGAGATTTGTGCTTAATTCAACCTTTATAGGGTAGAGGCTTTGGGCCGAGTATTTGCCATTTAATTGTGCGTGGATGGGTACGTGCCTACCTATTAGAATCTCGCGGTGGTGTGAATTGGATACTTGAAGGGATGTTGAGCTTGCTTGCCGAAGATGTGTGCCACGTGATGCGACATGTTGAGACTTTGGACTGCTTTGGAGAAGGATAAGGCTTGACGACGGGATATATGTATCTTACATATCCGCATCCATATCCTCCTCAATATCCACGGTTGTTGGTGGCGTGGTTCAAAAAGCCATATGTTGAGACGGTGTCATGGTCCTGAGATTCGATCTAGGAACAAGTATTAGAAAGCAAGAATGACAAGAAGCAGACATTCACTAACCTTTGACAGAGGCGAAAGGTGATTCATTGACTAATGCGGGAAGAATATCTTCAAGTCTGCTCAAGCACTAGCGCACCTATTGCGGTCCCAACCCTGGGCCCCAAGGGCTTTTAGGAGATCAACGACAGCATGCAGTACGAGTAACTTGAAAGCAGAAAGAGGGATAGTAGGAGTTTCTGATGATACCAAAGACGCATTGCAACAGGGTGGCAAATCAATTTGACCAACTAATTCGAGGTGTGCGCCACCCAGACAGAGACACTACTTCCGTTAGCATGAGATACTATCTCTCTCCTTGGTGATTGCCAAACACTTGCAAACCGGGTCTATAGCAAGGCTATACTCCTGTCTTCCGAGATGTGACAACTGGCCCGAGATATTCCCAACACCGGGATCGAGTCGTGACGTGTGTCAACCGGGTTGATGGGCCGAGGCAGATGTCACTGCGTTTTTGATAAACCACTGTTTTTCCACGGGGTGAAGGCGGAGTTGCCTTGAGAGATCGAGGGCTTAGTTCGATCTCGGTTTCGGGAGCCTGGCAGTGTGACATCGGATTGCCGGGTTCTAGTGGTTGGGTTTCTATCGAGAGAAGGACAATCAATACCCGGGCCGAGATGAAACCACGCCCACAAGCGTGGATGTTGTGGTTGAATACATTCCTAAGAGGCACATCGTGACTCTGATGTCAAGGGAGATGATATCAGAGAGCCCCTTGAGACATCCTCATCTTTTGTTAATATCCGAGATACTTCGAGAGCGGCCAGTCCTGTATTGGAGGCTGCACTTGCCCCTTGTGGTTTGATTGTTCCATATTCCCCGACACAAACGCCTCATCCCAAGGGGTCGATCATGCTAGTTTGAGAAGCCGCAATACTTGTTGCCTCCCTGTCGTAATCAATCGAGGACTACGAAGGCGATCTTTGCAGCAGTTTGAGGCCATCTGTCGATGATGAGATTGTAGTCGCTTTTGTAAGCACAAACTCTATTTTTCGCTGAATCTGATTGGATACTCGTATCAGGGAGTACCAAGTAGAAGGCGTTTTTGGTGCCGCGCCGCAGCCAATACCAAACTCGCATGCTGGACCGGAGATGGATCCGTTGGGCGAGGGGGCATTGATGCATTTCTTCAAAAACTCGAGATGCGGAATCGATTTTGCACTTTTGCCCGCAAGCTTCCAGGACATGACATCTCCCGATGAAAATGCTTCGGCATCGACGACAACCAGCCTGGGGATGATGAATGCCGCATTCCAAAAAGGAGATTTTCCTGATAGGCCCAACAGCATAAACGCAACGATGTAATCTGGCGACTTCACAAATTCCCATGCACCCAATCAGTCTAGGCTGTGTAGCCTAGAGTACAGTAGGAGTACGGAGGTACAGTAGTTGAGTTGCCGGAATCCGGATGTCATGGCATGGCCCATGGAAATGCAGTGGAAGAGGGGAGGGGAGGGGAGGGGAGGCGTGAGGCGGGTGGTGTGGTCCCCTTAGTACTGTAGGGAGGGTCCTCTGAGCCGCCCTATAGTAACCTCTTCGGGGTATCTATTTATCGTTTTTGGCTCTACTTGGTACCTACTTCTATTTCTTTCTTTCTTTTCGCCTTTGCTTTCTCAGCCCCTGGAGGTCCTCTCAGCATCAGTCGAGACGCTGCTGCACAATATGACAGGACACGTCGATTTCGATTTCGATCGTTGGATCGATGGCCGCTGCCCGCTGCCCCTTTTAACCCTCCTTCCCTCCCATACGTCATTTGCACCCCGAAAGTGAAAACAGTCGCGTCCAGAACTTTCGACAACATCCCACTTCTTTCCAAAGAACCTCTGCTTTCTGCTGATTACATGCCAGAGACGCCAGAAGCACAACCACCGCCATAAATTTAAATCTTTCTCTCATCGCATCATCAACGATGGTCTGCGATCAACATCCCTCAAAATATACAATCTCGTCGACTAGCTATGGCTGATTCAAGCTCCAGCAATCTAAAAAGGCGCCGCGGTCTTGGAATTGTTACACCAAATGCATGCACAGAATGTCGCAAGAAGAGAGCAAAGGTGACACCACGAGAAGAGTCACGGTTTCTGCAACATATTGCTAATACCGCCTTGCAGTGCGACGGCCAGGCTCCATGCGGGAGATGCGTTTCTCAGAAAGGGGCGACTTGTGTATATGAAGTTCCGGTACGCCTTCTCATATTCGATAATATCGTTTTGATGCTCACACTCTCCTTAAAAAGGTCCGCCAGTCGAAGGAACACATGAGGTCCGAAATCGAACAGCTACGGGAACAACAAAAACAGACTGGGCGCGTTCTCACGGCTTTGGTCTCAAATAACGAGTCCGAAAACATTCTCAAGCAGCTTCGAGATGGTGCTTCGCTTGAGGATGTAGCTGAACAGTTAGAGAGGTCGGGTTCAATACCGTCGCCCTCTGGAGGCGGCCATACCACGACATTTAATCAATACAGCGACCACCAGGCTATTCGAAGTGCCTTGCAGCCGGCGAGAAATCTAGGAAGATTGGGCCCATCGAACTTTGCTTCAACAGACGTTCAAGGACTAGATCTCCAGCCAACAGGCCAAGACATGGGAAGTGCATGGTCTGCATGGGGCTCTGAAGGCCAGACTCAAGACTTTTCTGGTGGAAGCCAAGCTGATTCTATGAATTGGAGCCCCGATGGCATGCCGTATTCCTCTCATAACCCAAATTACCCGTTGGTAGGGACGTGGAATCAACCTGCTGGATCGTCCCAAAACAGCCTCATTCAATTCTCCAGAGGCCAAGGACAAGAGATCATACTTGGACAAAAGTTTGGGGTCCATCATACCGAAGATTTGGTTACTGATAGTCAGTTCACTGGGTCCTGGACGTCAGTGACCTCAGACAAGGCATTGGTAGAGCATTTGATGGCTTTGTATTTTTGTTGGGAGTATCCTACTTTCGCTACACTCAACAAAGAGCATTTCTTGGAAGATTACAAAACTGGACGTCAAAGATACTGCTCGTCCCTACTAATCAACGCCATTCTAGCTTTGGGCTGTAGGTTTTCAGATCAAGTACAGTCGCAATTGAATACCCAGGATAGCGATAGTGCTGGAGACCAATTCTTCGCGGAAGCTAAAAGGCTATTCGAGGCCGAGACCGACCGGCACGTTCTGACCACTATTCAGGCCCTGGGCTTAATGTCAATAAGAGAGGTTAGTTGTGATCGTTCAAGTCAGAGTCTCTTCTATTCGGGCCAGTCAATACGACTGGCGAGAGAGATGGGTTTACACCGGAAGTCTGAGGATGAAGAAAGTGCAGATTCTCAGGAGAACCAGGCTGTTCGATCGGCAACATTTTGGGGTGCCTTTTCTTTAGACCAGTAAGCATCAGTCTTTCCACTGCAGTGCTTCGACAGATTCTACACTATGGTTGGACCTTCCCCCTCTAATTCCATACAAAGGGCCTGGTCTCTCAGCATTGGCCGGTTACCTCATTTCTCTAGGGACATGGTATTAGTAGCAAAGCCGGATATCGTCGATGAAGTTGAAGCTTCAGATTGGGTTCCCTACACAGATGACGGTAATTCGGTTCGAAATGACCCATGGATATAGAATTTGCGCTGATGACCTTCAAGGGGCCCCCTTTGAGCGGTCTTGCACTCAGCCATCAAACATTCGTAGCGTGTACAAGACATTCTGTGAGCTTTCTGAAATAGTCCACCAAACGATGTACACACTTTACACCCCAGGGAGCCCTGTGACAGGAAAGAAACTACTCGATATCTATACCAAGTACCTTAACTGGTATGATTCCATCCCCACGGCACTGCGCCTGGGTCAAAACTTTACTCCAGCAGTGCTTTTTGCCCAGTAAGACACCACCATCCTAATCATAGTCTAATACTGAACTCTCGCAGTATGTATTACCACTTTGCCATATTACTACTCTTCCGGCCCTTTATCAAGCTCGATATCATAGGATCTGGTCTCTCACCGCGCAATGTTTGCAGCCAGGCTGCCGAAGCCATCACAACCCTCGTAAATTCTTATTCCAAGTTATATACTCTCCGACGCACACCATCCTTCGTGCCTTGCTTCGTGCTCACGTCAAGTATCGCGCACGTGGTCACCCTTGGTACCACCAAGGTTGGACGCGAATTGCTTCAACAGGGGATTCAGGACCTGAGAGAGATGCAAACCTGCCATGGCTTTGCAGTCCGCGCTCTCGATATCCTTCACTATCTCATTAGCGCTTGGGAAGTCGACTTTTCAATGAAGGCTGAATCCTTGGAAGAGGAATTGAAATATAAGCAGAACCCCAGATCATTGTGTCGAGCTTCAGCGTCGTCGATGAACCAATTCTGTCCAAACGTTCAAGGTGTGGACAGCACACTCGGGCCTGTCAAACAGGATGAAAACCCTTTGTTTTGGCCATTCCCTTTACAGGGGACACCGCTGTTAAACATAGGTGCGGAATTGGAGTCTAGCGGATTTCGAATGTTAGAAGTCGACGACGCAACGTGAGGCCAGTCCACTGGAATTACTCTGTCCAAATTGTCTCGACCTGATTCCAAGCATACTCGACGAAAACCTTTCCCCATCCCCAACTGTTTCTAGGGAGCAAACAGAGTCCACTACAGGACCAGGTGGACCAATGATTGAATGATCTCTCATAACACAATAAACATCCCCACTCTTGAATAGAGCAGACATGACTAAGATCTCCGCACGTTCTTCTACGTGAGATCTGGCTGAGATGCACTCTTGGAGAATACGATATCTGGATCTGGGCAGCGCGATTCCTGGTTTTGAACATTTATTCGTATCTGCAGTGAGGAAATACTCGAACATTGAAATGCTCTTGCGATAGTCGCGGGCGTATGGTGTAATAATGGATACATTTTATCGAATCTTGAAGTGAAGCGCAAGATGGAGTTCAAAGGAAGCGACATCTGATCAGATACGAATCAAGAGAGGCTCTCCGTGGATGAAAAAAGTGTCCGAATAATGCACCAAAATTCCCTTCTCTATTTGGATACTTTTTTTATCCACGGAGGGAGAGGTCCCAAAGCTCCCAAGTGGCGAGGGCCGCCGGAGCCTAGAACGATCTTTTCGTTGAACAAGGGGTGAAGCCAATGAGAAGGGTGGGAATCCTGTTGACCGGATCTGCGATAGAAAAATGAGCTGTTTTCTAACTACCGAAATGCAACCTGCAGCAAAACTATGTAATCATGTTGGCATGAAGAATTTTGCATCAGGATTTTGATAACATTTCATCCCCGTTGCAGGATGTTGAGCAAATAATATACAGTTTTTCAAAGGCCTTGCAGCGGTGGAGTCGATGTCTTGAAAGGGGGGCGGAAGGGGCGGAAGGGGCGGGGCATCAAGGCTGGACTAGTCTTTTTCGTAGACTGTGGTGAGCAGACGATGAGGACGAATTTGGCTTAAAGGAAGATTGACACAAACGGGGAATCTGGGGAAGGACCCTTTTGGTACTACGGAGTATATTGTGTAAAGCTAGGGCGGGGTTGAGTTGATGAGGGGGAATAACGACGATTTATA
The DNA here is from genome assembly GCA_007821475.1 of Lachnellula arida. NCBI lineage: Eukaryota > Fungi > Ascomycota > Leotiomycetes > Helotiales > Lachnaceae > Lachnellula > Lachnellula arida. The sequence goes on along the minus strand of QGMF01000013.1, from coordinate 14,534 downwards.
GGTGCAAGGTGCGAGTACGTGAAGAAATATACATAGTACTTATTATCCCAACCATCCATCGCTTCGATATCCTTTGCTTGAATTTTATGCAGATAATATAATACTCGAAGTAAAGTGAAGTGTCTCGTACTCGCACTCGCACTCGCATCTACCTGAACATATGAACGAAGTCTCGAGAATATACCGGAACTATTGTATGGAAAATAAAAGGGACCATCGAAATTTATTGCACAGGATATCCTTGGAGGGGCATAACAAGTCCTTTTTGAGAGAATTGTATGTATTGTTCGTGATTCCAGCCTATCACAGGACCCGATAGACCGAGTAGGCAAGAATAATGGGGATCCGGGACTGCCCGACGAGTATGGAAATCTGGACCCCTGCAGGTGGCTTCATCGTTTGCCAGAAATCAGCCCACGACGTGGGTACTCGCGTGTTCTGTAAGACAGAATGAGTCGCGCCTCGCGGAACGGAGCCTCCTCCACCCAGACGCTGCCCAATTGCATGTCGTCTAGTAGATGAATTACAGACTCTCGGCGTATCAGGATGGAGATGGATGGGGCCGATGGGCGCCTCTGTTCAGGATTGCAATACGGTTACGGACGGTAGGGAGGTACGGTACTGTACGGACTGTATCAAGTGGCATCGGGCGGTTGAGCCTTGACCGCATGTACCGAAAGCTACTACTGTCCCTTTTCCCTCCCCCTCCTCTTCTGCTCTTCTGCAAGTGCGGAAGCGCCCGTTGGTTTTTATATCCGGCCCCTTTCTTGTTCCCTCGCCTATTTTAAGCTGGACCTCTACAGCACACTAGTGGTAAAGTCACATCATTTTGCGGTAATACTCGTACGACTCGTACGACTACGAGTATCAACCGGCCTCTGAGGCTGGTATCTTCCAAACACCTTACGCATCTTCGGATCAACCTTTTCTCTTTCACGTGCTGCTGGCCATACAAATACATAATGGCCTCGCCCCAGCGACGCCAGGACGTCATCTGTTAAAGACATCACTTCATTACTGAACTTACTATCACCTTATCAACATTAGACTTTCTGTTTGAATAATATTACTTCAGCAGTTTGAAGATATACCCCGCATTCCAGCTTCCCTTTCTAGCCATCGCAATATCAATAAACAAACAACCCTCTTCACAATTGTTTTGTCACATCCCAGATGGCTAGCATATGTCAACATCCAGGCGTTGATTATTTCTCGTTGAACAAACAGAGATCGCAAGTAAGTCGATTTCAAGGTCATGAGCTAGAGAGCTCCTTCCACCCCGCAGACAGGAGGATTTACCATCTTGAAAGAGCTTCATCCTGATTGGGTATCTTGCTTCTCAGGTGTAAGCCTCTTGTCTCATTGACATTCAACACCCGATCACGTTTCCTCAAGACACTCACATCCCACCCAACATCACGCGATTATACATCGACTGACTTTTCCTTTTAATAGAGCAACACATCTGTTTCTCCAGCTTTTGTCTGGGACTCGAATCCCTATAACGACTCAGCGATTGTGAGCTCGGACTCGTGTGATTCTATCCTCACATCACCTACCACCCCAGAATCCATTACTTTCCCCACAGACCCCTTCGCCTTGTCCAAGGAGGATATCAAGGATCAATCGTTCAACTTTGGCTCGTTTGAAGATTGGATGCGCTGGGACGATCCAAGTGACGCAGCACTGTCTCCAACATCCGACTTCTTTCCAGAACTCAAGCTTGAACCTATGTCTCCTAACATGGGAGGATTGGAGCTTCAAGGGGGAGGGGCTTTAGATGACTCGGCTGTTTTCGTCGAGGATCCCATCCCAGAAGAGCCACTTTTCCAGACCCAAGGGGCCATGAAAGCTTCTACACTCAACGATATCCCCCCACGAGAAGGTTTATACTCAACACCTCTTTCTTGGTCACGGCCAGCACCAGGTTCGAGACAATTGAGCTCCCGCAACGGTGTTCTTACCCCACAACAAGAAGCCAAACTCCGCGATATCGCCATGCCTTCACAAGCCCGGAGTCCCACTTCCTCCTCCACCGCATCATCGCCTGAGCCCTGCACCGACAACATGAGGAAGCGGAAGAACAGCGCAGATGATGAAGAGGACGAGGACGAGGACGACGATAGCCCACCAGCAGACAGCGGCAGGAGACACCCACCAATCAAGAAGACAGCACACAACATGATCGAGAAGCGATACCGAACCAATCTCAACGACAAGATCACCGCACTCCGCGACTCAGTCCCTTCATTACGGGTCATGAGCAAGCGAAACTCGCGCGGAGAAGAGGTCGAAGAAGATCTGCAAGGCTTGACACCAGCACACAAGCTGAACAAGGTACGAATTTTTCAGCTTCCTCAAGAAAAGACATAACTAACGACGATACAGGCAACCGTGCTCTCCAAAGCAACGGAATACATCGCGCATCTTGAAAAGCGAAACAGATACCTGACGAAGGAAAATTCTTCCCTCAAGGCCCGCGTCGACGCCTTTGAGATCCTCGTCATGGCCCGCCAGCCTCAACACCAACGCACAACCTCGTCAAGTCGGCAAGGTGGCGCGGGTCGGTACATGGATGGCATCATGGGATAGATGGATTAGAGGCAGGGGCAGGTCTGAATAGGCCCAGCAGGCCCAAGGATTGATTCTTCTTCTTTCATCTTGTCTTGAAATGCATTTATATGGAGCGGCTTTAAACATTGCCTGGAGTTTTGGAAGGAAAACGGAAACGGAAACGGAACGCTGGATACCCTTGACACTTTGAAACGAAGTAGTCTGCTGGTGGCAAAAGTCATTGCTAGGATGGCGTTTTTTGGGGAAGATGATGGCATACTCCACTATCTGTCACAATTTATGGACAAAAAGGAGAGAGGGGGGAGGGGGAGATTAATAATAGAGAGACGTTGTAGTTACAGTAGTTCTAGTATGAATGTACTACACAACATGACAGATTCCAGTAGTCTTCATCTATCCTGTGAATATCGCGTTCTTTTATAATACAGCCAAGCTGGTTCCCAAGTTTCAGTTCAAATGATTCCGGTGCACTAGATAGGTATTCCAGCGTTGCTTCAACTCTGCCGTTGATACATACTTCCTTCTTCCACTTACATGACCTACCTACCTACCTACCTACCTACCTACCTACCTACCTACTTCGCAACGTTTGCAAACTGGCGCCTCTCTCTGCTCGTACTGTACTGTACCTTCCTTAATTTCTTCTTGCTCTCAAATTCTGCTCTGAGAACCAACCACTAGACTGGCGCCCCTGCCCCTTGCCCACTTCACACTTCAGCTTTCCATTTTCCTTCTCACGCTCACTCTCACCCTACTCCCAACATTTCCAACCTCCCACTCATCACGCACACTTTCCACCTCTCCTTACTCTAGCTAGCTAGACGAAAGCGAAGACGAAGATATTAATTCCAAGGCCTGTTAGGTATATACCTAAAGATAAACCGCGAAATTAAGATAATTAGAACTACTTATACTAGTTACGCACAAGTATAAGGAAAAGAAAAAGGAAAAGCTAATACCTGTAGAAGATAGATAGGAAGAAGTTAGTAAGTATAAGTATAAAAGAGGAAGAGGCTCGGAAACTACTTAATTAGTAAAATCGAATTAAGTAAGTTTTTAGCAAATTATAGAGTAAAGGAGTGAGAGGTACTAGTTAGTATATAAGCATTGAGGTGTGAGGAATCTTTGGACTTGATAGCAGCACTTTTCCTAAGAATAATACGCTTAATTAATGTTTTTAATTAGAGGGAATACGAGTAGTATAAACGAGTCGGAAGTTTAGAGGACTTTGCTTCTTAATAAGCTTTCCACGTAATAAAAACGCATTTTATCCGATATAGCTAGAAGAGGCCGTGAACTGAAAAGAACTTTTATTTCGACTTATTATTTAAACATAGGTAGCCAAGATCTGTAGAGGTGTTCAGGGATATAGAAGAGAAGCCGGTTGTATTATCAGATCAGTTTACACAGAGCCCAAATCCGTTGCAGCCGCGAATTCTGATGTGCCGATCTTGATAGAGAATACCTTACGGGCCGATGCGGGTAGCCTACCTAGGTATGTTATTAATCTCTTCCGCGACCTCCATTTCCATTTCCACCAAGGAATCCATGCCGAGATGTTCTACTTGTAAGCAACGCAACCTTCAAGACCCCTCCTTCTCCTCCTTCTCCTCCCTTGGATTCAGCGTCCCGAATAAGTCGTACTCGCTCCATCCAAGCTCCGGCGCAACACCTTCCAACATCCAAGCCCCATCAACTTTCCTATACCAATGCCTCGTAACCCCATGCGCATGCCCCTTATTCGCCACGACCGCCAGATCCTCACTCACATACCGCTGATGCGCCACCCGGATCTGATGCCAGGCCTGCACCGTCCCGTCGCCCAGACGCTCCCATCTCGCCCCGCCAAGAAGATGCTGCGTCTTCATCCGCTTGTCGCCCAACAGCTTCACGTCTGCAAGGATAGCCACGAAGGCCTCGGGGGATAACTGCTCGTGCAGAGATCCCTGGAGGCTGCGGAAGTCGAGCCGTAGCGACGGGGCGAGGCAGCGGTGTAGACGGGTCCAGTCTTTGGTGTCGTAGCTTGAGGCCCATTCGTAAGCTATGTTGTTGAGTTCGAGATAGTCTGAGTAAATGCGTACTGGTTAACATGTGATGGATGAGCTGTACAGTACCATCCGCGGCGAGGATTTATACCTGAGATTGTGATATCCGTGGACATTTTTGTGAGAGGGTGAGAGTTCACGAAGCAATAATTCCTTTCCGTTTCGCAGTTGGTAAACTGTAGTATGTACGGAATGGCATCCAACGTGCTGTTTTATATTCGGATTTATAAGTGGAATGCATATGGTCTGATGCAAGCCACTTTGCTTATGCGGATTGAGCACAGTTGGCTCGAGCAAGGAGCAGTTTGAAAACATGTCAGGTTGGGTGCTGAGGAGGTTATGTGGTCTGCAAATGGTACTCTATGCGTCGCTCAAGTCAGTCAGCCAACTGCGCTCAAGTCATGGTTTGTAACAGGCTTAGTGTTGATCTTTTCTCAAGTCATGGTTGGTATAGACTATCAACGCTGATCAGTTCCGCATAACGTAGATATGTTGGGGTACACCGCTGGCACGACGGGCTTTCATACTACTGTATATGCATACCTGACTGCGGCTTATTGCTTACGTGCATTGCGGATTTGTGGAGGGATCTTGGATCGCAGGACAGGGCGGATTAGTACGCTTTATGCTTACAACTCGGCTTGGGTTGATAGGGTCGATGAGCACGATTTGCACATACACACACTTGAGCTGGCCGAAGTATATCTAATGCAACAACTTATGAAGCGAAACTAAGCTAATTCTATAAACCTTATCGAAAAGCCAGCATTTAAATGCTAGGTTGGCATTTGCTCGACTTAATGCTTTTCGCTCAAATAGGTAAAGCAGGTTGGTTGGTTGGTTAGTTGGTTGGTTGGTGAGTTGGTCAGGGCAATCCGGATTCAGTATTAGATAACAGCCCAGCTCCGTAAAGAAGTTATCCTCGGACAAGGTTCAATCCGCAGCCGGATTTTATCATGGCAACGATTTCTAGGAAAGATCGATCGGCGCCGGCAGAAGAGTTTAGACGAGTCTTAGAGCTAAGCTGAGCAATGTGTACTTTACGGGCGAGAATATAAAAAGACCGAAAGGTGGTAAGCTCAGTCTTGATGATTGAGGTATCTTGGAACGGCTAGGACCAATCTCATCCAGCCCGGCTTGATCAGACACAATAAGAATGGGGTATGAAGTCCACAATACTCTTTACTCATATGCTCCGTATAGAACTAAGATTTTTCTTTCGACTCTCCTATTATACTGGGAGTACGAAACGGTGCGATCTAGGGATATATTATACAGGGTTTGATTACCAAAGTAGAGGGTAGCATATTCTACTGACTTATGAGTATTTATGAACTTCTTTCGATAATAAGCAGTACTTACTTACCACTTACTTATATTCGTGGAACGGTTAATAGGGGGAACCTTTCCCTACTATCCTTGTAAAGCCATAGCCTGCGCCATCTTCTTTCTAGCAACCGCAATCTGAGAAGACAACCTCCAAGGATAATCCAACTTATCCATGAAAATCTCACACACCTACTCAACATTAAAACCTGTTCACCCACCCAACCAACCAACCCACCACGGCAACGAAAAAGGAATCACAGGCTCACATACCTGAATACACCGCGCCCCTTGAAACTCCTCCTCGGTCAAAACCCCCTCCAGCTCCTCCACCGTCTTACAAGCAAAACTCCGCCCCTTTATCCCAGTCTCCTGCCTCGCCCCCAGAAACCCCAACATCGCCTGATGATCCCACAGCATGCTAATATCATTATACCCCATGCGCTCGCCATGAATCGCGCGCTCGATCGCATACCCGTCATTGCTAACCACGAAAATCACCGGCGTGAACCCAAACCGGATATAGCTGCCTATCTCCTGCACCGTCATCTGCAGCGAGCCGTCGCCGACGATCAGTATGACTCTGTTGCTGCTGGCCGGGGGATTTTGATTCGAAGTGAGTTGTTTTTCTTCTTGTTGTTGTTGTTCTTTGGCGGCTGCGAGAGCACCGAGACACGCGCCGACTGTGTAGCCGATCGAGGACCAGAACGTTTGCGTGATGAGTTGCATGTCTGCGGCAAAGGTGGCGTCTGTTAGGCCGAATTGCGCGGTGCCGGATTCGCTGAGGATGATGTCGTTTGGGCGGAGGAAACGGCCGATGCGTTGCCAGATGTAAGATTGGGTTATTGGGCCTGATGTTGAGGTGCTTAGGAGCGGTGTCTGGAATTGATTGTTGTTGTCAGCAAGGTTTTTTATAGTCAGTCTGAATATTTGGTTTCATGGGATTGGAGTTACGTATACTTACTTCTACTTTTGCCCGGGTGTCGGGTTTGGGAATGCTGAACTGTTTGGGATCTTTCTCGATTTCTTCCACGATTCGCTTTAGGACTGGTAGGAAATGAATGCCATCGAACTTCTTGTCATGGATTTGGCAGTAGTCGTGGCCGAGTAATACTAAGTTTCCGTCGGGGATCTTCCGAGTGAAACCACCAGTGTTGGAGTCCGATAGGAGGAATCCAATGTTCAGGACTAGGTCTGAGCTCTCGAGGGAGTCGGCACAGCCAGGGAAGGAAACTAGATAGCTGGCCTTCAGTATGATTAATCCAATCGGGGGATTCACTTTACCTTCGCCGTTATAAACTCCATTATACTTCGAATCAGTCTCATCAAATATTCCTTTCGAAAGAGGAGTCGAGTAGGTTGGAAATTGCGTGACACTCGCAAGTCTCCTAGCCAGTTCTCGACCACCATGTCGAATCGTCAACACATCAGCCAGAATACTCGGCTTTGAAGAGTTTTCAATCAATTCAAGAGTAGACTTCACCACCTCATCTTCCATCTGCGAATTGCTGTTTGCGACCTTGGTGTTGAGAGGCTTCTCCAAGCGACTCGCATCTAACGGAATACCAACTACGTCCATGGGGACATAGATATAGACCGGGAGTTTGCTCTTAACTCCAGCTTCAATAACACGGTCGATCTCCTGAGCCATGGTATTCTCATCCGTGAGAATAGTGTGGGTCTTGCGTATAGGCTCCGCCATGCCTGCGTAGATCGTCTGATCCATGCCCGGCTCCATGGTGTGGTGTAGCATGAGCCTTGCTTCTTGAACTGCAACCCAGATTGGTATTTCCTCTCTCTAGCCCTGAATCTACGTACCTGCTCTTCCGGGCATGCCAACTACATGAATCATACCCGCGTGCTCTGCATACGCCCCGGCAACACCGTTCATAGCAGAGAGCTCGCCTACGGCATAGGTGGTCACCAAAACACCTGGCACGCCTTTGATTCTTGCATAGCCGTCTGCGGCATATGCGCCGTTGAGCTCGTTGCATACTCCCAGCCACTTGAGTTCTTGGACCTTGAATAGTTGGTCCAGGAGAGTGACTTGAAGGTTTTAGTATGGATATGTGACGGGAAGGGAGTATTGCTTACGGTTGAAGTCACCAGGTACACCAAAAACATGCTCGATGCCCAGCTCGGCTACTCTCTTGAACAGATACTGGCCCATGGAGATTGTTGACGTCATTGTTACTTGTTCGTCTCTTTAGTTATTTTTGGAAACTTAAGGTAGCGATGTAGAGATTAAACAAGCAAAGTGGAAAATGCGATTTCGTCCAAGTATAAATGTAAGCTTACCTTATCTGTCAATGTTCCCACAAAGAGTAAGAAGATCTGTGCAGGTGGAATGAGGATGAGATTAGAAAAGCCTCGGCTGCCGGCTGATATTTAAAGCATAGAGCCCGCTACACAATTCGCGGGATGAAGCGATAATCGCTGGCGCGAGATGTCCTTGAACTCAAGGGAGGGGCAGATGACCCCACTTCTCGCTTACGTACAGTAAACAGCCGGATGGGGAAGCTATGAATCTGCTGCCCCTTTTCACTTTAGCTTCAGTACCTAGGCAGACGTCTCGTATAAACCAAAGGAGGGTTGAGGTTGATAGCTGGAAAAACTGTTAATCTATAAGTTTAGGCTTACTAAAGTTTGATACTTATCATGCACATATTCTTAAATACAAATAGTCGATCCACTAATTAAATACTACTGACAACTAGCTCAGTCCGAAGTAACAGATGAAGAAAACAAGAAATAAATCACGGTTAAGATATATCAGAGATCTACTTATAGTAATGCTCCATTTAATCATTCAGGATACGTAAACAGGAGAGATTAAATGTTATTTCAGAAGAACCATCGCGATCATTCGGAGCGCTGGCTTTGTGGTCACGACATTCCTTTCTTTGCATAAGCAGGCGGCGGTCCTGAGCATAGCAAATAAATCCAGATATCTTAGCGCTTGGTTAGACTTGGTTGCATCCAAACAGAAACCCATCAGTCTCAACAATACCCAACACGTGACTAAATACAAGTATTGCAAGCAATCAATCAAACCATACCCTCATCCGCCTCGAGAAACAGTGCGAATGCGAAACAGTGCGGATGCGATTATATTATTACACTGCGAATAAAGGGCAGGAAGCTTGTGTGGAAGTGGCTCGAGTTCTTTATTTTTGCAGAATAAACGGAAACGGGTCGGTAATATAGTTCCTCTCCTTACTAAAGGAAAGACATTGAAATGAGCAGGCATCTACCTTCTCTAGAGAAATACGGCAAGAATTATAAGCAAAAGTGAAGTGAGCAAATAGCGTAGAAGAGAATAAACACACATTGCGGAATAGTGGTTGTACGAATAAACGTGAAGTCGCGCAGCGCATCCCGTCGCGGTCGCGTCGCTCACGAGAAGCGCGAATCATGTTCCAATCCTCACTTTCACCCTCCTCATCCACAAGCTCACTCACTCGCAGCACTTGTAAAAACGAACAAGAATAGCACACAGTATAATAGAAGAATAGAATAGAATAGAAACGCAAGACATCAAATTGGAAAAGAGGGATTGATTTTCTCTGCTATGAATAAGCGGCAGCTCCAGCGCGCGCAATCAAGCAGCCTCTCATCCATTCCATTGCATTCATGTATACCAACCCGAGATATTGCAAGTAAGCCATATGAAACACGATCCGTTTGCAACGCCCATTGATTTCCGTTCCGTTGATTTCCTGTCCAGTCCAGTCCATTCCGTAAACAATCCATGATCCATCCCATTGATTCCATAAACTGAGCAACTAGCCAACCAACCAACTGACCAGCATCAAGTGTTCAAATGCTGCAAGCAAAGAGCGCAATTCATATCGCACATATCCATTCCACTCCCTCTACCATTCACCGTCACCATCGCAGTCATGATCATCGTCATCATCATCGTCATCATCATCGAAAAGGCGACTCGGATCTACTTTTTAGGAGTAGGGGTACCCTTCGCAGGCACCTTCTTTCCAGACCGAGCTTCTCTAAAACACCCAGTAGTTAGCACACGTATATATAATCCTGACCTGCGTCGCGCCACACCACATTACAATCCCAAAACCCCCCAAAAACCAAACACAAAAAAACACCATACCTAGCAACAGCAGCCCTCGCCTGCGCCGCAGCCTTCTTATCCTTCTTACTCTTCGCCTTCTCCACCCTCCCCTTCTGCATCGCAGCCTTGGCAGCAGAGTTAACAGCCATAATGCTCAATCGCAACAGCTTGTAAAATCTCAAATCGAGGTAATTCTTGATGCGATGTGTAGGCAACGAGGCGTTCTTGACGTATGGAGAGTTTTGGAATTTGCGATTTTCGTGCTTGGATTTGGGGATTTTTGGGATGGGCGAGGTTTGAAGGTGAGTTGGGGGGCTTGTTTACCTTATATTGCTGGAGACGCGACTGTGGGTAGCGTGGTGCGCTAGGCTGGATGGGGGATATCAAAAGCAAAATTGAGTGAATATGTCACGGGACTGGCTATTTAGCGTTCCTAGGTAAAATCAACGATGTGAATCAGCCTTTGATTGATTCTTTCAGCATCAGCTTTAGAAATCTACGATGGCTTCTCTGTCTCTGGGTAGTACATGTCTCACAAATCGTGAATAAATATATCGAAATCGAGCAATAGACATAAATCACGAGCGCAACTCTTCTATGCTTTCTCAGTCGTTCATACGGCAGTTTTAAAAATCCATCAGTTTCATAACTTCGTTATTGAGCCCCAGCCTGGTATTCCGTCATAATTCATCCCTCATAAAAACAATATGCGTCTCTGGACTCCTGCCAGGTCCCCAATTTATCAACTTAGACAGCCCAATAAACATCCACCTTGACCTGCTCAACAACATTTACCCACCCCGGAAACCTCGCTTTCGCCCAAACCGTAACCACATCCCCTACCTTCAGATCCCTTACAAACTGCCCTGTTGCAGTGTCCCTCCCCCTTCCTTGCTTCTCCAACTCGTCCCCATCGAGGGATTCAGGTAGGATATTGTCGTCGCAGGACCAGGTCACGACATGTTCATATGTCTCCCGCTCGGCAGTGCGGTTCTTTTGTAGATAGTTTTGTTGAGGCATTAGGGCGTGTTCGAATTGGTAGTCTTCTGAGGAGGGAACTTTGGGAACTGTGCGCGGGAGGATTGTGTGGAGGGAATAGATTACTGGTGTTGAGGCTTTTGCCTCTTCTTGCGATTCTGGAAGAGGTGCGGATTCTTCGGTCCTTTCTGGGGGTTCTATCTTCATCAACTGTGTTCAGTATACTGGACGTGATTCTTACCTGCTCGAGATGCAGATATCCTCTCCAATCCAACATCAAACCAAGAATATGACCCTCGGTATGTCCCTTTGTCCGCAGTGCTTCCTCCCCAACCCTGATCATGGCTCTTCAGCGTAAACACTATTTTCCGACATGGAGTTCCTCGCGGCATATAAGCAGCAGTCCATCGCTCTAGTAACTCTTCCGTGGCATCATCTTGGACATCGCGGGACGGAGGCCATGGTTTGGGGGCAACGCAGGATTTCACGGTTTTATCGAGTGTGATATGGCCTTGGGAATGTGCTCCGGGGTCGGTGAGCGTGATGGGGCTATCGCCGTTGGGTACATAGCCCAAGGGGAATGTTCTCAACTGCTAGAATTAGTCCATGCTCAGGTGGCAGAGTATGGAGTCTACTTACTAGGAATCGATTTTCAAACTCAGCACCAGATCGCACGTGAATTGGACGGTCAGGATCATTGGTTGTAACGCTTGTAGTAAGGGGCCAGTATTCGGCAAAGTCAATCACTACCTCGACAAGTTCTATGGGGAGATGGAACTTTTCGAATAGAATTTGCTTGACCTCCACCACATCTTTCACGGACGGACCATGAAGATTGGATTCAGTGTTTTGAGGTGGGGCTTGATTCTCGATTTGTTGCGCCATGTCGATTGTTCTGGGGCTTTGCTTGAAGAAAGTGCTGGGAATAATGTTGTAGAAGTATTGGCGGAGGGCGAAGAGGGCGTTGGTTAGGATGGCTAGGATGGCTAGGATGTTGTCGAAGCTTGCCATCTGTAGCAAGAGGCGGTATATACAGTCGTGAATTAGAGTAGGAGGCGATGTAAGAGTTCAAGATTTTTCAACGTTAATTGCTCTATTATTGCGATGTTGTGATGAGGATGGACTGACTACTCGGGGCAGGGGCGAATTCAAGTTGAGGGGAAGATTCATATGACGCACTAAGCTAGTCCCCATTGGAGGTAGAGCAAGGCTGCCACAGACGAGTTGAGTACAACACCAGGTACTGTAAGCTGCCTTACCTAATGCTTTGATTCTGTTTCTGCGAGTCTCAACCACTTGGCTACAGTAGAAGACATTGAAGAACAAAAGCTTCGGGCCAAGGCTTGTACAGTATATATTTTATATACTGCATACATCAATACCAACCTGATCAGGCCTAGGGCAAGGCTGCGGCCCCGCGATTAATCACGCAATCCGATCTCGGACGCTTGGACAACTTTATTTTTTGGCTGACAAAACCATGGACATTGTACATTCCAATGTTTTGTAAACCTTTAATCGAGCTTAATCCTTTGCTCAATATCTCCAATTTATATACAACATTATGAATCCCACAAGGAGTATTGTCGCCACAGCGCGAATAGCAATACGGCCTACAAAAATCCCAAGAAACTCTTGGGCAAGATACTCATCAACAGCCACCAATCCACCTCCATCAAAACAACAAAATACCACACGATCTTTCCACGCCAAATCCCCTCAAAATGCTGGTTTGGCAGAAGCCTCAAATCCTGCAATGGCATTTCCCTGCCTCGACGCCCTAGAATCCAAATCTGCAACCCTCGAGGCGCGCTCTATGGCCAGCGGCCCCGAGCCATCCTATACCAGCGGCGCAACACTCTCATATCACTGCTCCGACCCTCTTCTTCTCGACTGGGGCGGTGTCCTTCCTTCTTTCGATATCGCCTATGAAACATGGGGATCTCTCAACGCAGACAGATCCAACGTAATCTTACTACACACTGGTCTCTCGGCATCTTCACACGCGCATTCCACAGAGCGGAATCCGAAGCCAGGGTGGTGGGAGAAGTTTATCGGGCCGGGTGGTTGTCTAGACACAGACAAATACCATGTTATATGCACGAATGTCATTGGGGGCTGTTACGGAAGTACAGGACCTAGCAGTATCGATCCAGCAGATGGCAAACGCTACGCTACTCGATTCCCAATCCTCACAATGGAAGATATGGTACGCGCTCAATTCCGACTCCTGGATGGACTTGGTATAAACAAGCTGTATGCAAGTGTTGGGGCTAGTATGGGAGGCATGCAATCACTAGCTGCTGGAACCCTGTTTCCTGAGAGGGTTGGGAGGATAGCCAGTATCTCAGGCTGCGCACGGAGTCATCCGTACAGCATTGCGATGCGGCATACGCAACGCCAGGTCCTTATGATGGATAAGAACTGGAGCCGAGGCTTTTACTACGACAGCATACCTCCTCACGCGGGCATGAAACTCGCGAGGGAAATCGCTACGGTTACATATCGATCGGGTCCAGAATGGGAGCAGAGGTTTGGGAGAAGGAGGGCCGATCCAAGGAAGGTGCCTGCGCTGTGTCCGGATTTCTTGATCGAGACGTACCTGGATCATGCGGGAGAGAAGTTTTGTCTGGAGTATGATGCAAACAGTCTGCTTTATGTGAGCAAAGCTATGGATCTCTTTGACCTCGGCGCGCCCATCAATTTGCCACTGCGGCTCGCCGTGCGGAAAGCTCAGAGCGGTTAGGAGCCAAAAATCAGACCTGGGACGGAGCTACTTCTTGCAGTCTGACGCTGCCAGATACACCATATGAAGAACAACCCGAAGCAGACGCGCCCACTGATCTCAATGCGCCCGTGACACTTTCATCCGCGCCCCCACAAGACTTGGTTCTAGGGCTGAAGGGCTTACGGGATCATCCCGCGCTTATCATGGGCGTTGAGAGCGATATCTTGTTTCCAGCGTGGCAGCAGAGGGAGATTGCCGAGACGCTGAAGAAGGGTGGGAATAAGAATGTTACGCATGTGGAGTTGGGGCAGGACTTGAGTCTTTTTGGGCATGATAGCTTTTTGTTGGATTTGGAGCATATTGGGGGGAATCTGAGGCATTTTTTGGGATAAGGGGGATGTATTCCTCTTTTTGAGGGCGTCGAAGGTATATCTTGTTATTGAGATATGATTGTATGATTCATGGGGAAGCCGCATTTTATGGCGTTGTAGCATAGCAAGGCAGGAGTTTAAACAGCAATAACAGTACGAAGGTTCTCAATGATCTAGACACTTCCCAAATCATGTAATGCAATAAATGTTCTACAAAGCTCATATATCACCCCATGCTCCCTCAAGACTCTTACAAATTTCATTCATCTAGTGATGGTGATGCATCCATCCACACTCTCAGCCGCCCCGTCAAATCTTTACCTAGGTACTGTGGAGGCTGGATTTGGTGCATGTGACCGAAACCCACTTATGTAGTCTTAGTCAGCATTAGCAATAACCTCTGTAGTGTATCTATATGTTACGAACGTGAC